>JAPVLO010002715.1:0-30393 GCA_027257055.1 Cephalopachus bancanus | reverse complement strand
AAGACAATTGGTCTGCAGTCTGTATGTCCTCAAATGACTGATAAAGCAATCCAGGGTTCCTAACAGTCATACAAACTTTTCTCTTTGGGAAGGCTGACACCTAGTTCATAGCTTATTTCCTTTTTCTTTTTCACCATTTTGACTTTGCATGCATTCCAAATGTTTTCTATAGAGTGAACTCTTCTCCTGTATGAGATGGTGTGATATTATACAGGATTTTTAACTCTTGCCAGGGAAATCCATTTTACTTTTAATCCCTTATTTATGACAGAACTATTACAACTCTCACATTTTATAGTATTTTCAATTCTTTCATTTTGTATTAGGATAGAATGATATAAGAAGGATTCAATTTTTAAAAGACAAAAAACACTGACTTTAATTGAATTAATGAAACCTAATTTTATATCAACTTTTAAATGATTGTAGCTTTGGGATTTAAAAATTATATGTCCTTCATAGGTGAATTAGAAAATGTCATATATGTGTACATATGTGTGTGAGTGATACGTACTTTCTAGATTGTAACATTAAAATACATATAGTAGCTGGGCGCAGTGGTTCATGCCTGTAATCCCAACACTTTGGGAGGTGGAGGTGAGAGGATTGCCTGAGCCCAGGGAGTCGAGACCAGGCTGAGAAACTTGGCAAGACCTCATTTCTACAATAAATCAAAAAATTAGCTGGGTATGGTGGCAAGTGCCTGTGGTTTCAGCTAACTGGAAGACTGAGGTGGAAGGGTTACCTGAGCCCAACAGGTCGAGGCTGTGGTGGCTGTGAGTGTGCCACTGCCCTCCAGCCTGGGCGACAGAGTGAGACTCCAACTCAAAACAAACAAACAAAACATATAGTATATTTATTTAGTGATCCATAACAAAATCTATTTTGAAAATTAAAATTATTTGCAATGATTAAAACAATGTTCTTATCTGGTTAGAACTGATGATAAAGTTTTATATAAAGGAAGCTCTCTAATTCGTTGACTTAAATTAAGTTCAAATTTGCACCTGTTAAATTTTCTTAGAGTACATGATTTTATACTGTTGCCATTTTGAATGTTCAGACATAAGCCCAGGTATTGCTGGGACCAGCCTGGCTTGGTCTTCATTAAGTGATATGAACCTCCACCAGTTCACACAGTGCCTTCAATGGACTGTCCTAAGGCCTGTCACACAGTGGTTCATGCTTGTAATCTCAGTCCTTTGGGAGGTCCAGGCAGGGAGATGGCTTGAGCCCAGGAGTCTGAGACCAGCTGGTCAACATAGCAAGACCCCATCTCTATAAAAAATAAAATAAAATTATTAACTAGGTGTGGTGCTGCATGTCTAGTCTTAACTACTTGGGAGGACCCCTTGAGTTCAGGAGTTCAAGGCTTCAGTGAGCTATGATTGCAGCACTGCATTCCAGCCTGGGCAGCAGAGCAAGATCCCATCTCTTAGAAATAAATAAGTAAAAATAAATCAAGGGACTGTTCTAAAGCCTTGAATTCTCAGAAATCTGACTTTGACAGAAAACAGAAAGAGATTTATTGCTTGTATAGACTGAGGCATGCATGCACACACATATCAGCAGTATTGCTTCTTGTAAACTAGTAAATGGATATACATTATTTGTTCACCTCAGTTTGAGTGTTGACTGAAATCATGCTTCAGAAGCCTTTGCTATGACCCTCGAAAGGACATGATCCTCTAAAAATCCTTTTTTCTTTTACTCTTCAAATAAGTAAAACCACTGATGAATTAGGTCTTTCAGGGTATCTCACTGATGAGTGTTTATTGCAGAAAACGGAAGAAAGTCAAGAAGCAGAAGAAACCATCCCAGTTACTGAGCACCCAGCACTATGGACCAGGCACCCCACTGCACCTGGGGTATCATGCCGCAGCTCGGCTCCCTTTTTTTTTTTTTTTTTTTTATGAGTTGGAGTTTCACTCTATTGCCCAGACTGGAGTGCAGTGGCCGCTCCCCGCCACCGCAGCCTCGACCTGCTGGGCTCCGGCGATCCTTCGGCCTCAGCCTTCCGAGTAGCTGGAACTACAGGCGCGCGCTACCACACCTGGCTAGTTTTTTGATTTATTGTAGAGACGAGGTCTCGCCAAGTTGCCCAGGCGGGTCTCGAACCCGCGGGCTCAGGCAATCCACTTACCTCAGCCTCCCAAAGCGCAGGATTACAGGCTGAGTCACCGACCCGGCGCAGCTCGGCTCCTGAAGCCCCGCCTCCGAACCCCCATTCCCAGGCCTGGCCTCAAAGCCCCGCCCCCCCGTAACCCTGTCCCTAAAGCGATGCCGTTAGAAGCTCAGCCCTCTGAAGCCCCGCCCCTGAACCACCACCCTCTGAAGTCCCGCCCCCAAAGCCCCACCCCGAAGCTTGGTCCTACAAAGCCCCGCCCCTAAAGTGCCATCCTCCAAAGCTCCACCCCGAAATTCCACCCTCCAAAGCTTGGCCCTCCTGAAGCTCCGCCTCCGGAGCAAAGCATCATTTCCGCTTCTGATGGACCTTCTGTTTCAGTACCCAGTTTCTGCCTCCAGTACTTCTCATGGCCCTATTGCCTCTGCCTGTGTTTAAACTTGTCTCTACCTGACAAGTTTAGCTGCCTCTCTGAGAGTCAGGTTTTGCTCGTAATTACTCCCTTGCTCTTACTCCCGTTTCTCTCCGTGTCGCCTTCAAACACCCCAAGGGGAAAGCCTGATTGGGTGTTTCCCTCACAGCCCGGCTGGAAAGAAGTCGAAGTCCAGACCCCTTCCTACGTCGGTCCCTTCAACAGTAGTTTCCAAACTTGGTTAATCATCAGAATCACCTGGTATTTTATACTACGGAATCTGCGCCTTCTCCTTGGGGAATTTAATTGAGTGGATCTGGGCTGTTTGTCACAAAATGTGTTTATTGGAAAGTCCCTAGATGGTTCTGAAATCCTACTTGCGATGGCTGTCTATGTGACCGGCATGCATTTCTGGTCTAAACCGTTATGTTCAGGATTGCAGGTTCAACTACCCCAAAAACTGCGGGAACCTTATTCAGCAGCTGTTCCAAGAAGAGGGAGTGTAACTGGCAGGCTCCAGTGGCCTTATCTTGCCGGAGTGACATATCAGACGTAGGTGGTGCATCAGAGGCAGAGTATAGGCCCATTGTGGGAACTGAATTTCAAAACCGATTCATGGTGCATGAAATTTCACTTAATTGTGCTTTTGACACTTTGATACATGAGCTGTCTTCTCTGGAACTCATTTGTTTGTTGCAGACATGGTCGCCTGCATGTCTACAGCATTTAAGTCCAGAGCAAGCTTGGCCTTCCAAAGGGCTGGAATTACAGGCGTGAGCCACCGCACCTGGCCAAAACAGTCAAATATAATGTAGTCACTGGCTCAGACTCCCTTGAAAGACAAAAAAGATTATGTTCACTTTTAGGTAGCATTTTCTTTCCTGCATGATCTGTGTAGACTAGGAAGTGAAACAAAGTGAGATATCTATTACCTGAATGTAGAAGATTCTGTTTGCAAATAACATGTGTTAACTGACCACACATATTAGATGGCATTGCCTGTCGCAACGGAAATGGCCATGTTCCAGGAAGTGAGAAGTTGTTGACTGCATTATATTTGTTGGCTGATGCAACCTTGAGGGAAAACACGATCTGGGGGTATTTATTGAAACTGTTTAGGTGCTGGCATGAAGAGTGTATTTATTTGTATTCTTTTGGTTACAAGGGAGAAAACCAACTTAAGTCAGATCAAGGGTAATTGGAAACATGGCTATCAACAGTTCCAAACCCCTTATGTCTTACTGTTTCTTTTTTTTTTTTTTGAGTTGGAGTCTCACTCTGTCGCCCAGACTGGAGTGCAGTGGCCGCTTCCGGCCACCGCAGCCTCGACCTGCTGGGCTCCGGCGATCCTTCCGCCTCAGCCTTCCAAGTAGCTGGAATTATAGGCATGCGCTACCACGCCCGGCTGATTTTTTGATTTATTGTAGAGATGAGGTCTCGCTGTCCATGTCTGGCTAATTTTTTGATTTATCGCAGAGATGAGGTCTCACCAAGTTGCCCAGGCTGGTCTCAAACCCATGGGCTCAGGCAGTCTTCTCTCCTTGGCCTCCCAAAGTGCTGGGATTTTAGGCATGAGCCACCGCGCCTGGCCACTATGATGACTTTCTAAGAGTTCTGGGGATTAACTGCAGCTTCACCTACTGAGAAAACTCAGTCATGGAATAGGAGCCCTGGCCCAGCCTAAGTAGGGGCTGAGGGCTCGCTGCTCACACTGCCCGAAAGACAGAGCAAGACAAGTGGAAAAGACCATTAGTCCAGAATTTGAATTTTATTTTTTTAATTAATTAATTAATTAATTAATTAATTTTTTTGAGTTGGAATCTCACTCTTGTTGCCCAGGCTGGAGTGTGGTGGCATGCTCATGGCCACTGCCGCCTCCACCTGCTGGATTTAGGTAATCCTTCTGCCTCATTCTTCCAAGTAGCTGGAACTACAGATGCATGCCACCATGTCTGGCTAATTTTTTAAATTTATTGTAGTGATGAGGTCCGGTCAAGTTGCCTGGGCTAGCCTCGAACCCACGGGCTCAGGCAATCCTCTCCCTCGGCCTCCTAAAGTGCTGGGATTATAGGCTGAGGCACTGCGCCCAGTCCAGAATTTGAATTTTATTGCTGTGGGTACCAGGACCCTGTCTCCCAACAGTCTGGGGTAACTCTCAGGTAACATGGAGGAATTTGAGAACCGTCTCACAGAATCACAGATTCCATCCATAGGAACATGCCTCTAGCACCAAGAGGGGGAACAAAACTTTGTTCAAAGCTCATCTCTGTGATTCACAGAGGTCATAGAAATGGGGATTTCTTTTCTTTTAATGGCTGTGTGTCCTTTTGGGGTATTACCTTCTTTCTGATAGTACATCATTGACCTTACCAGGTAAATTATATGAATTCTGGCTTATACAACCTCACATTCCAACATTTTATATAGGTGGTGTGGAACTTGACTAAAATTGAGGATTTTTTTTCCAATGACCTCTGAACTTTTTGTTGACCTCCTGCTCCCCCAGAGGGTACCCTACTCTCGCTGCCTCAGTCTCAGAGCTTTGGTGTCGTTGGTTTCAGGTACCACTTTGCCAACTACTATCCTGTGGGTGGTGGTCTTTTAAATGGTCTGAATGGCAAGCTGCTGCTTTCCAGGGCATCACCAAGACTGAAGTCCAGCAGACAGTAGTAGGTGGTGACCTCAGAGTCAGCTTGACATTGATGTTCAGCAGGGCTTCTTACTCTTGATCCTGACACTGCCTTCCACCCAGGTCTATGCTCTCTTGGATTCTAGGTGCAGCAGAGCCCTATCGAGCTGCTCCATCTGCATGGCCTCCCTCAGTCTTCAAACTGACCATCAGATTTCTTGTCAAGTTCAGGTCCATCTCCAAGGACTAAACTGTACGTCTTAGCTCCATGAGTATCATCTCAGTAGTTCCTATCTTGGCGGGTTGCATGGTGACCACTGTGGTGCTCTCCTCGGTCTGCTGGGACCAGTACTTGTCCAGCTCCTCTCAGTTCTGCTGAGCCAACTCTTCATACTGGAGCTCAGATGTCCGCCATGATCTTGCTGAGGTTCTGAGATTTGGGGTCGTCTAACTCCATAGTCAGCCCAGGGTTGGCAATCTGGGCTTGTAGGCCTTTTACTTCCTCCTCATGGTTCTTCATGAAGAGCAGCTCTTCCTTGACAGCTTCGATTTCTGTCTCCAGCTGCAACTGGGTGACATTTGTGCCATCAGTGACCTTGCGGAGCCCATTGATGTCAAAATCCTCAAAGGGATCTGCAAGATCATTGGTGACACTCTCTACGGACTGGCGCGTGCCGGCTCTGTCTCATACTTGACTCTAAAGTCATCATCAACAAGACAGGCATTGTCAATCTGCAGAATGATGCAGGCATTGTCCCCAGAATTTGCAAAGATCTGAGTCCTCAGGTCCTCAATGCTCTTGAAGTAATGCCCACAGTCTGATCTGGGAACCCTTCTCCAGATATTCCTGAATTTTGTTCTTCAGCCTCCGATTCTCCATCTCCAAGCTCCTCACGCTGTCCAGGTAGAAGACCAGGCAGTTGCTCAGGTCTTGCATGGTATCCTTCTCGCTCTGGATGCCTCCCAGACCTCTGGTCATCCCCGTGGCCAGGCCCCCGACCCCCAGCTGCCTCAGAAGCTGGTGGAGCAGGACGCAGAGATCTGGGAGCCCGAGCCCCCGGGGTCTGCATGGACACTGTCCTTGCTGCTGGCAGGCTGGACCCTGGGTGACTGGATGGGGTCCAGGGACCCGTAGTTGGTGAAGGTGGTGGAATGAGTGGTGAAGCTCATGGTGACCATGGAGGAGAGTGAGATGGCAGGGCTCACATTCTCAGAATTGAAGATTTTGATTTGATTAGAAAGTGGTAAAATCCAACAGTTGCAGCAGAAGTATTTTAAAGTAATTAGGTGAGACAACAAGAGTTACAAAAGGAAAGTCATTATGTAAATACAAGGCCATTAAATGCCAACCTTCCTAGCATAGATAATATCAGAACCTACTTTCAACCCAAAGGAAAGGAGGTTAGATCTTGTTTTCTTTCAGCACAATTCACCTCATTCTAACTCAGCTCTTCCCACTAAAACCAGGCTAACAGATTTTTTCCTAACAACAAAGACCAGAAGATAATTCTGTGTAAATGATGTTCATCTCATATTCTGGTTTGATTTCCTTTCAGTGTCTCCTTCTCAACTTTGAAGGTTTTTTTCCCTAAGTTTTCAGGGTCAAGGAGACACAAGAAAATAAGCAAGAAAAATAATGTTTTAAAAGGTAGTCCATTTCCCACCTATTTTACGTCTCATTAGCTGTAATGCGTGTTTGTAGAGACAAAGTATACCTATTTTGCTTCACCAGGTAATAATACAAATTGTGATAAATGGCTGTTATTCTTCCTTTCTCACAGCCGTCTCTTTCCAGAACCCACAGTGTTACCTTGCCTGAGGACTTCCTGTTGAAAGAGGAAAGAAGTAGGTTCTATAAATCTTTGGTCTAGTTATTATCTAAATGAAAAATCTCAAGATGAATAAAGTGTTTACATCCCAAAGGGTGAAAGCGATGGCTCCTGGGGTGCAGTATGATGTTCTGCAGGTTCTTTAACTTTACCACAGAAAGGAATTTCAGGGTGAGTCCAAAGTATATCTTAAGAGAGAATTCAAGCCGGGCTCGGTGGCTCAGCCTGTAATCCCACGCCTTTGGGAGGCTGAGGTGAGTGGATTGCCTGAGCCCACGGGTTCGAGACCTGCCTGGGCAGCGAGACCTCATCTCTACAATAAATCAAAAAATTAGCCGGGCGTGGTAGCACCTTCCTGTATTTCCAGCTACTTGGAAGGCTGAGGTGGAAGGATCGCCAGAGCCCAGCAGGTCGAGGCTGCGGTGGCTGGGAGCGGCCACTGCACTCCAGTCTGGGCAACCGAGTGAGACTCCAACTCAAAAAAAAAGAAAGAAAGAATTCATTAGAAAGAAAGAGGCACACTCAAGGCAGGTGTGGGTGCCTTAAGAGAAAGGATATGTGCTTGCCTTTGACAAGAAGCTTTAACATCCTTTTACAATGATGATTAAGCAAACCATGAGCTAAGAGCAGAGGACTGCAGGTGTCTGTTCAGGAGTTTTGAAGTCTCTCAGCCTTCTAAGGACCTTTTAAATAAATGAACGTTGTTTCCTAACTAGGTTTGGACTTTTTTTTAAGAACACCATATCTGTGTGTTGGGTAACTTCCTATTGTTTCTGTGATTTACTGCATTGGTAGATGCACATTTCAGCCCACAAGGTGGTAAGGTCTGGAGTGCTTGGCCAGTCGAGTGAAGGTTGTGTACGAACATGAAAGATGTCCAAACAATTACCCTATTTTAATTTAGACCTGCCTACAAGAAGCTTATCTGTTGATGTCTAAACTGCTCTGGCTAACCTGCCTCAAAAGGATAGAGCAACGGTGTTGTGATGTTTCTACATATTCTCCATAACAATCCAGGCTCAACACCAAGAAGTACATGCCAAGTTGGAAGGGATACAAAGGGAAGGCTTTCAAAGAAAGTAGGAAGGATAAATGACAAGAGGAGGCTTGGCCAGAAAGGGCAGGTCTGTGAGACAAGCATCTAGTTTGGATGAACAGTCCTAGAAGGGAAATGTCTTTGACTTGGAACCTGAGATATTGGTCATAGATCAGTTCTGCCATGTATTATTAATAGCACTGTGATCTTGCCTCAGTTTCCTCTCAGCAATGTGAGTATAACTGTTACCGATAGCAAGTTCTGCTGCTCCACACATGCAGGTTGAAATGAATACACAGACCGGGCTCAGTGGCTCAGCCTGTAATCCCAGCACTTTGGGAGGCCGAGGTGAGTGGATTGTCTGAGCCCGCGGGTTCGAGACCCACCTAGGCAACTTGACAAGACCTCATCTCTAAATAAATCAAAAATTAGCCGGGCATGGTAGCGTGCACCTGTAGTTCCAGCTCCTTGGAAGGCTGAGGCGGAAGGATCACCGGAGCCCAGCAGGTCGAGGCTGCAGTGGCTGGGAGCGGTCATTGCACTCCAGTCTGGATGACAGAGTGAGACTCCAACTCAAAAAAAAAAAAAAAGAAATGAATAAACATGGGATGCATTCCAGAAGCCAACAGATGGAGAGATGGCCAGGATCATGCCTCAGAAAACCATTTCAAAATTTTAGACTGAGGATGGGGGATTTTAAAGCGAAAGAATGAAATGAGGAGAATATGGGAATGGCACAGAGAACTGATCTCACTTCAGTGGTTATCTCGAATTGTTGTTGACCTGGAACTGGCCAATGCTGTGAAGTAATTGTCCAGACATAGACTCTTTCTCCCTGTACCTGTCTCTTCTTTCTGCATTTCTCCCCACCCCCCCCAGCAGCCTCTGGCCAAGGCTGGTCTCTGAAGGGTATGTGTATTTCCAGTAATGAGTCATGGGATGCAGCTGATTGAGCAGAGCTGAGAACAATCTGGGTGCTACCCTTAAATCAATGTATTTGTAAACACCATATAGCAATTTGAATAATTTTGACTTGCTTGATTATAAAACTGATGGCTGTACTGTCCCGAGACAGATTCTTTCTTCACTGCCTGACCATCACCAGTGCCTCCGTAAGTTCTAAGAAACCAAAGTCATTCTCTGTTGAACCTCTGGATGACTTCTTTGGAATTGGTAAAGAACATTATACACAAGCTGTTTCATATATGGTGTGACTGTTTCAAATGCCATCCTGGTTGCAGCCAGGTTGTAGATGAATTGCCTTAGGAGACCTCTACTGGTGGGATTAGGAAGCAGCTTTCCTCTGCTCTCTTCTTGCTTTTCCAGCCTGCGTCCCTGCTTCTCCATAAACCCTAGCTTCCCCAGATAAGTGCTCTCTGGTGACTGAGTTTCTCAGATTTAGTGTTTCTTCTTCTTCCTGGGTGAGACCCGATGAATCCCTTCTCATTCCAGTACCCATTTATTATCTTCATGTGGACAACATCCTCTGCTCACCATTTCTGTCTCCAGATGTCTGTAGCAGTGATAAAGCGAGTTTACTTTTACATCAAATCAACGACCAGTTGTTCTTCTGGTTTCTTTCCATTTATGGCTTGGGACAAAGTCTAACCTCCAAGGTAATCTTTGAATAGGATGAATCAGATCCATCATGTTATAACTAATTTAACACCCATGTGAGTATTATATCTCCTTAAAATTTATTTGGGGACATTTACAGTCACATCTACACACCTGGCATATTTAGAAGGTAGCATTGTCGGACTTTTAAGACTTAGGATACTGTTGACTGTTGCCATTGTCCTGTCTGAGTCGTGGAGCCACACCCCATTGTGAGTGGTCCCTCCCCTCAGGGGACGATATGTTTCTCCAGTCAGTCACCCTGAGATAGAACAGGGCGCAGGAGAACATCCTCTGGGGGTGCAATTGTAGTGGCCGAAAGTTCAATCCGAGAGACCACCAAGAGCCAATTCCAATGAAAGTTCAAGAGGGTTTTTATTTGCAAGCTCGAGCCTGGGCCTCTGTCAACAACCGACACAGCAGAGAACATTCAGAGGCCCTGACTTCCTTAAGCAGATGCCTCTTATGCTTTTACACAAAGGGAGGAGAGTTTGGGGGGCTTTCCAGTTTTGTTACCATTTAATTGGGTAGTTCCTCTGGTGGTCAGCTTAATCGTGGAGGATTGGCTAGCCTGACTCGGGCTGACCTTGGTCCACTAGCTGGGGAAGTTGCAGAGACATCTGGAAACTTAGGTGATTACCCCCTGGCACCTGATTGGTTGTTGCTAAGGGGAAAGTGAGACAAGGGAAGGGGTTGAAGCTTGTAACCGGAGCTTTGCAGTTTTCCCCATAACTGAAACTTTAAACAGTTACAGGTTATGTTTTAAGACAGAAAACTAAAAATGGCTGTGCTATTGTCCACAAGCCGATTACATATTTATTGGGTTATAGCATGCTCTTAACCTAAGTCTATGGTATACTCTATTACTGTCCTCTCACAATTAGGTCTGGACTGAATTTGTGGGGTTGCTGGAGATGCCTGGAGAGTCAGGTCTGCTCCTGCTAGGTGGAGGTCTGTTGCTAGCTGGTCAGGAACTCTTGAGGTTAGAGGTAGTAGCAGTCTAAGACAGTCCTGTATCATTTTCTATATTCCTACTTTTCTACATCTCGATAAAAGCCACTGTCTGGTCTCAGCTGTGCTCTGGGGAGCTAGTAGCAACTAGCTCTATATGAGGACAGAGCGGATCATCAGAGTGGTTGTGGTGAATGACAGTTGTCCCCACCAGGGGCCTACTTTGCAAAGATCATCATGTTTGTGGGTTAAGAAGAAACGGAGGGATCTGTGGTACAGTTCCCTTGAGGCAGGACCTAGAGAAACTCCCACAAGTAAACTGGCAAGGCCTTTTGAAGGAAGTAGGCCAGTGGGCACTAGAGTCATAATAAGTTGAATAAACAAAGAGGATGCAAGCATATTTTGTGGTCAAAGGCTCATGCTGCTGGCATCATCGGGTTACAATAGTGCTTTCTAATACTTTCTGCTTCCCTTTCCCCTCATGCTCACCAAATGACCTTCAAGTAATAATTTAGTTTCCCAAATATTTGCCAGCAAGGGGAGAATGCACTGGTAGTGACAGTGTGCATTCCAGTTGTCCTGGAGGCTTTATTTTGCTTTGTAATCGATATTACTCTTCTGATCTCTATATACAGCAACCTTTTATGAGTTTGGTAAATACAAGTCAGTCCTTAAATGATTATCTATTGTATAAGCAAACAAAATAAGATTTTAAGTCCTGCAAAGTTGAGGGTGAGATTTCTGTGTTAATCTGCTAGAGCTGCCATTACAAAATTCGCAGACTAGATGGCTTAAAAAGCAGACATTTATTTTCTCTCAGTTATGGGTGCTAGAAGTCCAAGATCAAGGTGCCGGCATGGCTGGATTCTCGGGGGTCTCTCTCCTCAACTTGCAGATGGCCCCTCTGCATTGTGTCCTCACACATGCACACCCTTGGTATATCTTTCTCTTTACCCGAGGACACCAGATGTGTGGGGTTAGGACCTACTCATATGGAGGCAGGGTAGCTAGCACAGGTTAGACATAGATAGATAAAATTCCTGTAGGCAGGTTTTAGGAAGCATTCAGACATTTAAAAAATTAAATTTTACTGCAGGTAAAGTTGGCAGCCTACCCCACCCCTTGGCAAATCAAAAGAAAACCCATGAGATGTAAGAATAGGACAGCCCAACCTTTCAATTCATGGTCTAGCATAAGAATCACTAAGCATCCTCCAGGTTCCCTGCGGAAGGCAGAAGGACCAATACCACTCCTTATCTAACAAAAGCCATAGAAATTATAGTAAAACCACCTTTTAATCCATGAACTTGTGAATTGGAAACTGGCAGGTCTCCTGCAAAAGACAATGTGGGCTGGAAAAGATCACTCCTCTTTCCACTCCTCCCATCAGAAGCAGAGAGATGTCAATCTCTGGAGTGGCATTACCTGGGCTCTACCCCTTTAGCATATCAATCATTGTGAAGGTATACCAGACCTGTTGTAAAAAGCAAAAGGCGTGGTGTCTCTCTCCCATGCCAGGTCTGGTATGTCTATCTTTCTCTTCTTCTTTCTCTAATAAACTTTGTGCGTGTGTGTGTGTGTGTGTGTGTGTGTGTGTGTGTGTGTGTGTGTGTGTGTGTTTGAGTTGGAGTCTCACTCTGTCATCCAGGCACGCTCACGGCCACCCTAGCGTAGACCTGCTGGGCTCCGGGAATCCTTCCACCTCAGCCTTCCAAGTAGCCAGAACTACAGGCACACAACACCGTGTCTGGCTAATTTTTTGATTTACCGTAGAGACGAGATCTCACCAAGTCTGAACCTGTGGGCTCAGGCAATCCACTTGCCTCTACCTCCCAGAGTGCTGGGATTACAGGCTGAGCCGCCAAGCCCAGCCATAAACTTTGTTTTAAAATTTTGCTGGCTGCTCTGAAAAATTGTTTCAGGATCGAATCAGAGAACCTACAGGTTTGTGCCGCACCCCACCTAGCATCATCATAACCTCATTTAACCATAATTACCTCTTTAAAAGCCCTATCTCCACATATGGTCACAGTAGGGATCAGGACTTGAACATATGAATTTTGGGGTACACAATTCAGTTCATAGCACCCTCCCTCTCCTGTTCCTCACTCCAGAAAATGCCATTTTATGAGGCCCAGGGTCGCTAACTACTCTCCATAGTCGACCCTGCTTTATTGACCCCTCTGGATGAACAACACTTCTCTGTACCTTTCCTCGTGGTTGCCATTGATTGAGCATCACGAGTGTACCCTACACACAATGACTCTCACACCCAGAATCCAGTCTTCCTTTCCACCCTCACTCCTGCTGTCACCTGAGTGACTTCAGTGAGTATAAGACCCCACACCCTGACTCACATCTATACCCCCACTGCCATTAGACCTGTGTGTTCAGACTGACCCACTGAACTGCTCCCCTCTCCAGCATTCTCAGCTTCTAGATCCATTGTGGTTCCACATACTCATTTTCTGTGCCTTCAACCTACAATTTCATCTTGTACACAGAAATTGTGCATGAACATCTTTCTTGATCCTTTCAGCATTTTTTTTTCATTCAGCAGATATTTACTAAGCTGCTACTACGTACCGGACATTGTTTTAGACCTTGTGGAGTCAGTAGTGTATAAAACAGATAATGAATCTGATCTCCTTGAGCTTATGTTCTGGCAAGAGATGAATAACTAAGAAATAAATATGTGTCAAGTTTATTATTATTATTATCTGGAGAGATGAGGCCTCACTATATTGCCCAGGCTGGTCTCGAACTCCTGAACTTAAGTGCCCTTCCCTCCTCACTCTCCCAAAATGCTGGGATTACAGGCATGAGCCACTGTGTCTGGTCTATGTCAAGTTATTATAAAGAAAAATAATGCAGAAGACAGAAAGGGACTTGAGAGAGGATGGCAGCATTATTTCACAGAAGGAGGTCAGAGATGGCTCTGACAAGGTGACATTTGAGTGAAGACCTAAACGAAGTGAGGGAGCAGAGGGCTGGTTTTATCAGCACGAGTATTTGTGAAGCTGCTGGCAGGGGAATATCTCACACCACAGACCTTTTTTTCCTCAATGTCTTACCATTACAACATTTTAAACATTTAGAAAACGAAAACTTTTTCTTTTGAGTTGGAGTCTCACTTCATCGCCCAGGTTGGAGTGTTGTGGCATGCTCACGGCCACCCCAATGTCAACCTGCTGGGCTCAGGCGATCTTTCCACCTCAGCCTTGCAAGTAGCCGGAACTACAGGCACGTGCTACCATGCCCAGCTAATTTTTTGACTTATTGTAGAGACAAGGTCTTGCCAAGTTGCCTGGGCTGGTCTTGAACCTGAGGGCTCAAGCAATTCACTTGCTTTGGCCTCCCAAAGTGCTGGGATTATAGGCTGAGCCACCGAGCCTGGCCACTAAAACATTTTTATAATGAAGACCATATACCCACCATATACCTAGTTTCTACCATAAACATTTTATCACTTTATCACATCTCTCTCTGTTCACACACTACTTATGCATCAAGTCATCTTATTTTTTGATGTATTACAGAGTAAATTGAAGGCATCTGTGTACTTTCCCTTAAATAGTTCAGCATATGTAGTGTTAGTTAATTTTTTAACTTTTTTTTTTTTCAATAGGAGTCTCTCTCTGTCACCCAGGCCGGAGGGCAGTGGCATGCTCCCGGCCACTGCAGCCTCGACCTGCTGGGCTCAGGCGATCCTTCTGCCTCAGTCTTCCAAGTAGCAGGAACTACAGGTACACACCACCATGCCCGGCTAATTTTTTGATTTATTGTAAGGATGGGGGTCTCACCAAGTTGCCCAGGCTGGTCTCAAACCTGTGGGCTCAGGCAATCCTCTTACCTTGGCCTCCCAAAGTGCTGGGATTACAGGTGTGAGCCACCATGCCCGGCCTAGTTAATTTTTAAAATATTTCCTTTAGGCAAAATAAAATGCGAAAATATGAAGTGTACATCACCCAAATGAAGTGTACAACTCTTAAGTGTACACTGCTAAAATCTGCTGATTTTTGGCAGGTGCATACACCTGTGTAACCCAGACTCCTGCTGAACTATAGAACATTATCAGCACTCCAGAAAGTTCCTTCATGTCTCAGTCCATCAACTCCTGTTCCTTCTCCCCTATAGGAAGCTGCTGTTTTCTTTTTTTCTTTATTTTCTTTGTTTTTTTAGACAGTGTTTCACTCTGTCACTCAGGCTGGAACACAGTGGCACTTGCTCGTCTCACTGCAGCCTTGAACTCCTGGCCTCAAGTGATCCTCCTGTTTCAGTCTCCCAAAGTGCTGGAATTACAGGCATGAGCCGCCTTGCCTGGCCCCACTTTTTGCTGTTGTTGTTGTTGTTCATGGGTTAGTTTTGGTTGTTCTAGAACTTCATATGAGTGGAATCACACAGTACGTTTTCTTCCGGGTTTCTTCCACTCATCATAATGGTTTTGAGATTTTTCCATGTTGTTGCATGCATTAGTAGCTTTACTGCTATAAAGTTCCAGTCCACTGGTTCTCAGTCAAGGGCAATTTTGCGCCCAAAGGACATTTAACATTGGAGACATTTTTGATTGTTACAACTCAGGGGATGCTACTGGCATCTAGTGGTTAGAGACCAGCAATGCTGCTAAACATCCTGTAATGAACGCACAGCATAGTCCCCTCCTCCTCAACTTTAGGACAAAGAATTTCCAGCTCTAAATATCAATAGTAGTAGTGAAGTTAAGAGATCTTGCTCTACCTGTATGTAAAATAGTCTTTGTATCTTTCCATCCAATTAGTATCTTCTGTCTGCTATCGCTGATCAACTAAGACAGTAAATATGGATCTTTGCTTAGTTTTAGTCTTCTTGGGATATTTTACAATTTATTTAATTTTTAAAATTATTTTTGTTTAGTTGGTGTCTCACTCTGTTGCCTAGGCTGGAGTGCAGTGGCACGCTCACAGCCACCCCAACGTTGACCTGCTGGGCTCCAGCGATCTTTCCACCTGAGCCTTCCAAGTAACTGGAACTATAGGTGCGTGCCACCACACCAGGCTAATTTTTTGGATTTTATTGTAGAGACAAGGTCTCGCCAAGTTGTCTGGGCTGGCCTCGAACCCTCAGGCTCAAGCAGTCCACTCGCCTCAGCCTCCCAAAATGCTGGGACTACAGGCTGGGTCACTGAACCTGGCCAATATTTTACATTTTAAAAGAAGATGATATTTTAGCCAAAATAACGTTTCTTTAATGGTGGAAAATGCAGACCCACGTAAGGAGAGATTTGAGCATGGGTCTTTCCTGGGAGCCATCAAATTTTATAGCATTTAGACTTGAAAAACCTAGATTGGGCCAAAATTACACTGACCTCTAGGGATGACTGAAGGAGATTAGAAACCTTCATTTTCTTTTCACATGTCTTTATGAGTATGGGGAGTAACTGATTAAGACAAAGATCTGAATGTTTCTTAGTTTCATTTGTTCACTTTCAGAGCAATATTAGGAGAACAGAGAGAAGCTGGTTGGGGGTTGGGTAGAAATGGCAGGTGCTTTGAAATGTTCTGTTGCATTTTTTTTAAAACAGTTATTGACTATGATACAGAGAAAATTAGATTCATAGAAATATATTGGAGAAAAGTTACATTAAGTGTCTCATAAATTTAATGACTATTGTTTTGAACTACCTGATAGATTTTTTCTGGTATAGAGATTGCCAGAAGGCTGATTTTCTTGTTTCCATGGGAGCCATGATTAGCATTCAGATAGCTCCCAGGCACCTCTGAAAATGGGATCAAAAACAGAGTAGAACATTGCTCTTAAAAATCAGCTACCATGAAGCTCTCCATTTATTAGGTGGTTGTTATCCTTACCCATGTTGAGTTTTTATTATTTTAACTGCTTTATTTAATAATTTTAACTAATTCTTTTAAACAACAATGAGCAAAATTAGTAAATTAATAAGATCATGGGTGTAAGTACCATATTTGTAACTTCTGATTTTATTTTTATCTGGCTTTTCTTGTGTTATAAATGTAATACAACTTGATTTTTGATAATCAGTTTTTTAATTGCAGTTTTCTAGATCACTATAAGTTGAACATTAAGTAACATAATATAGTGTCTGAAATACATAGGGGAACAAATCACATTAAAATTGTTATCTAGTATTATCTGTTATCTAATATTTGCATTCACATTATTAAAAAATGACTTCCTTAAAACTATGTTTCTTCATAAGTCAAGGTTCTGCCAATGGGTGCCTGTTAGTCCTTTTTTTTTTTTTTTTTTTGAGTTGTAGTCTTACTCTCGCCCTGGCTGGAGTGCAGTGCAGTGACATGCTCACAGCTACCATAGCCTCAACCTGCTGGGTTCGGGCAATCCTCCTTCCGCCTCAGCCTCCTGATAGCTTGGACTACAGGTGTGCACCACCACATCTGGCTAATTTTTTAGTTTATTGTAGAGATGAGGTCTCGCCAAATTGCCCAGACTGGTCTCGAAACCCTGGGTTTAGGCAACTCTCTCACCTCTGCCTCCCAAAGTGCTAGGATTAGGGGCATGTGCCACGCCCAGTCCCCCTGGTAGCTTCTTAAGATGCTTCTAACAGCAACTAGGCGTGCGCTACCACACCTGGCTAATTTTTTTATTTATTTGTAGAGACGAGGTCTCACCAAGTTGCCCAGGCTAGTCTCAAACCCGCGGACTCAGGCAATCCTCTCGCCTCAGCCTCTCAAAGTGCTGGGATTATAGGCCTGAGCCACCGCACCCAGCCTGGTATCAATTTTTAAAGTAACAAGTATTTAAAAATAAAACATTAAAAAGCACATTAGTGAAGATGTATCTTTTTTGGTGTGTAAGTGTTGCTGTAACAGTAATAATCTTTTTTTTCTTTTTTTTTTTTTGAGCTGGAGTCTCACTCTGTCACCCAGACTGGAATGCAGTGGCACGCTCCCGGCCACCGCAGCCTTGACCTGCAGGACTCTGGCGATCGCTCCGCCCCAACCTTCAACGTAGCCGGAACTACATGTGAGCCCTACCATGCCCGGCTAATTTTTTTGATTTGTTGTAGAGACGAAGTCTCGCCAAGTTGCCCGGGTGGGTCTCAAACCCGCGAGCTCAGGCAATCCACTTGCTTCAGCCTCCCAAAGTGTTGGGATTACAGGCTGAGACACCGAGCTCGGCCAACAGTAATAATTTTTTTTTTTTTTTTTTGAGTTGGAGTCTCACTTGGTCGCCCAGACTGGAGTGCAGTGGCCGCTCCCGGCCACCACAGCCTCGCCTGCTGGGCTCCGGCGATCCTTCTGCCTCAGCCTTCTGAGTAGCTGGAACTACAGGCGCGTGCTACCACGCCCGGCTGATTTTTTGATTTATTGCAGAGATGAGGTCTCGCTGCCCAGGCGGGTCTCGAACCCGCGGGCTCAGGCAATCCACTCACCTCAGCCTCCCAGAGGTGCGGGATTACAGGCTGAGCCCCCGACCCCGGCTGTAATAATCTTTAGTCAGTCCTTCATATAATATTCCTGATGATTCCTGAACTAGAAATAACATCCTCAGGTTGGTAGGCTCATTTCACTGGTGTCCGGGAAGAAAATTCTTTTCTTTCTCTTCTCCTCCTCCTGGAGCATCAGAGGACTCAAACTTCTGTTTGCCACTTTGGCTCTCACTGGTCTATTTGGCTGGCAGGCCCATGGCAGGCGGGGCCCACCTTCACATACCTCTGCATTCCTTTCTCCCAGTCTCAGGACCAGCATGTAGAAGACTTCCCTTCCCCTTCTTACCGCTCATTGCTCATTAGAGAATTAAGGAATGGAATAAGTTAAAATGACCTTGGTCTGGCCACTCAGGCTGTATCAAAAGACAAAGTTTCTGTGTGTGATATGTACCAGTCTGAGACACACTTTTTAATGATTACATAAATCATAATGATATATTAAAGAAATAACAAGGCAGCAGTAGTACTTTCTAGTACTTTTTATTGCATATGTATAGTCTGATTGTATTCCAATTCAAAACACCTGATGAACCTTCAAGTTGAGGTAGGATAGCTAGAACCGAGATAGATGAATTTCTTGCAGGCAGGGATAGTTTAGATTATATGATGATGATGATGATAATAATAATATAATAATAATAATAATAATAATAATAAAGATAGGCATCCAGCTGCATGCCGTCTAATCAGAATATAACTCTCTAGAACAAAACCTGCACTGACCAGGCACCAGAGGCATTGAGGGATGGTGTTTTCAGGAAGAAACTTAATTGAAATAGGAAAACAGTAACTTTTACTATCATCTCAAGATTTTCACAAGACACAAGTAAGCTCAGAAATAGACAATAAGGATAGGAACTTGTGATGAATAGTTATAACCTACTAAGTAGCACACTCATGTTAGTTTAAGAAATAGTTGCTTAATCGTCACTAAGAAAATATAAAACACTCAATTGACAACAGGTTATGGAGCCCTTTTCCTTGAGACACACTCATGCTTTGCCTTGAGTGTGCCCTTTTTTTTCGAGTTGGAGTCTCACTCTGTCGCCCAGACTGGAGTGCAGTGGCTGCTCCGGGCCACCGCAGCCTCACCACTGGGCTCCGGCAATCCTTCGGCCTCACCCTTTCCCGAGTAGCTGGAACTACAGGCGCGCGCTACCACGCCCGGCTAATTTTTTGATTTAGTGTAGAGATGAGGTCTCGCCAAGTTGCCCGGGCGGGTCTCGAACCCGCGGGCTCAGGCAGTCCACTCACCTCAGCCTCCCAAAGCGTGGGATTACAGGCTGAGCCACTGAGCCCGGTTAGAGTGTGCCCTTTTTTTCTAATACATTCTTTCTTAAACTGTATTGTGGATTCACTCTGGATTCTTTTCTGTGGCGAAGTCAAGAATCCATGGAGCAACATACTACATCGCACCTGGCATCAGAATGATGGACTATGAAAAGCTGGGGGAGAACAACAAAAGTATTCTGAAAATTAAGATAAAAAATAAAGAAAAAAATGTCATTAGAAAAAGTCTGAAAGAAAGTCTTTAAGTCCATTTAAAAAATCTGGTTACTAGTTTTTTTGCTAATAAATTGTAAATGTTCCTTATATTTTGAAAATTAGCCCCTTATCTGATATATGATTGGCAAATATTTTCTCCCACTCCATAGGTTGCCTTTTCACTAATGTTTTCTTTGCTGTGCAAAAGCTTTTTCATTTGATGGCGTTCTCTTGTCTATTTTTTGCTTTTATTGCTGGTGATTTTGGTGTGTCATATCTATGAAATTATCATCCTTAAAAAATTGAAAATAGAACTGCCATATGATCCAGCAATCTCACTTCTCAGTATTTGTCCAAAAGAATTGAAATTAGGATTTTAAAGAGATATTACCACTCCTATTTCACTGTAACATTATTCATAATAACCAAGATGTGGAAACAACCTAAGAGTCCATTGACAGATGAGTGGATATGGAAAATGTGGTATATATGTACAGTGGAATGTTAGTTAGCTTTGAAGAAAAATGAAAGAAGGAAATCCCGTGGTACGCAACAGTGTGGCTAAACCTTAAGAACATTATACTAAGTGGAATATGCCAGTCACAGAAGGACTGCATGATTCCATTTATATGAGGTATCCAAAGTTGCCAAATTCATAGGAGCAGACTGTAGAATAGTGGTTGCCAGGGCCTGGGAGAAAGGGAAATGAGAAATTGCTAATTAATTGGCAAGATGTCTCAATTATGCAAGGTGAATAAGTTCTAGAGAACATTGTGTACATAGTTAACAATACTTATTATATACTTGAAAATTGGTTAAGGAGGTAGATCTCATGTTAAATGTTCTTACCACAATTTTTAAAAAAAGCACGAAAAGAGATTTCTGCTTCTAGCCATGTTTGAGTAACCAGTACCAGAATAGCCTTCTTGTTATAGTCTCCTGGGTTTTTTATGCCTGCTGCACAGAAAAGCCAATACACTGAGGCAGCAGTTGTTGAAGTAGAGAAAGAGTTTAATAATCACAGGGCAGCTGAGCAGGAGAACGGAAGATATTTCTCAAATCTACCTCACTGAAAATTCAGAAGCTAGAATTTTTTAGGATAACTTGGTGGGCAAAGTGTCAGGGAATGAGTGCTACTGATTGGTTGGGGGTTAAAGCCATAAAGATGTCAAAACTGTCTTTGTGTGCTATCAGTTTCTGGGTGAGGGTCACGGGACTTGAGCCAGTTCCCTGGTATGGATCATGGGTTTGGGCGGGATCCACTGGTCCATCAGAATGCAAAGTCTAAAAAAGACCTCAAAGGTCAGTTTTAGGCTTATGTTATCTGTAGGAGCAATTGGGGGAGTTACAATTCTTGCGAACAATGGCTGGTTATGGTTTAATTATGAAAGGTGTTCAGGAGAGAGATTTCTTTTTTTTTTTTTTTTTTTTTTTGAGTTGGAGTCTCACTCTGTTGCCCAGACTGGAGTGCAGTGGCCGCTCCCGGCCACCGCAGCCTTGGCCTGCTGGGCTCCGGCGATCCTTCCGCCTCAGCCTTCCGAGTAGCCGGAATTACAGGCATGCGCCACCACGCCCAGCTGATATTTTTGATTTATTGTAGAGATGAGGTCTCGCTGCCCAGGCGGGTCTCGAACCCGCCGGCTCAGGCAGTTCACTCACCTCAGCCTCCCAAAGGCGCGGGATTACAGGCTGAGCCCCCGAGCCCGGCAGGAGAGAGATTTCTGGTTGTTAAAGCTACTCATGTCCTTCAGCAGATCAAACTTCTGGATGCCATCAAGGAGGTCTGCATGACTTGAGGGCTTATTGTCCTTTAAGAGAAGATAAGCTTATCAGTCTTTCAGACAGCTCCCTGTAGGGGGTCAGTACTTGGAGACAATCAAGTAATCATGCATGGAGGAAGAAAAGATTAAGGAAAATAAGTATAACAAATATCTTATGATTTAGCTATGCTTATATCCTAACAAAATTCAGGCCTTTTATTACAGTTCTAGCCTTGTGGCCTTTGATTAATTTTACTAAGGCAGTTTCAGTCTTTCTGGAAAAAAAAAAAAAAAAAAACTATAAAATTATGTAAGGCAACAGTTTTAGAAATTGAAACAGGTAGTATAAGACTAATTTCCTAAAATAAGAAACAACCACAAAGTGAGCGCTTTATTCTTCTGGAATCTCTGTCTGGGGACAATTTCCAGTCTGTGGCCTAGGGAGGAAAAACCTTAGTGGATATAGTGGTCTTGTGGCGCTAAGAAGGCAGAGATCAGAGTTTGGGCTGCCTAGACCGCTAGGGTTGGTAGGGGAGGGAACAGGAAGGAGACAGCTGTGCGAAAGGGGGGTGGGCAGGGATGGGTTTGTAGAATCTCTGTGAGTCTTTTTTTTTTTTTTTTTTGGAGTCAGAGTGTCACTCTGTCATCTAGACTGGAGTGCAGTGGTATGCTCATGGCTACTGCAGCCTTGACCTACTGGACTCAGGCAATCCTTCCATCTTCCACCTCAGCCTTCCAGATAGCTGGAACTATAGGTGTATGCCACAACACCTGGCTAATTTTTAAAATTTATGGTAGAGATGAGGTCTCACCAAGTTGCCCCGGCTGATCTTAAACCTCTGGATGCAGGCAATCCTCTTGCCTCCACCTCCCAAAGTGCTGGGATTACAGGCGTGAACTACCACACCTGGCTTCTGGCTTTCTCTCTCTCTCTCTCTCTCTCTCTCTCTCTCTCTCTTCTCTCTCTCTCTCTCAGCTCTGTGAGTCTTTGTCTGAGGACTGGCATGCACAGTCTGAGAATATGGGAGTCTTACCAGAGAGTTACTGCTACACAGTGGAGTTTGGAACAAAGATACTAGAAATAGATCTGTGTTGAGAGACATTGGAATTCAGTTCCAACCAGAGTAGAGTGACCTCATTAACATCCTAGGCATTCAAAAAGGCCATGCCTTAGGCGTGAGGATCATGTACTAGAGCAAGGTCTATTCTAGACTACTCTAAAAAACCCTAAAAGAAGGCCTTGTCAAAATCTGCTGCATAGAAAGAGGCTGGAATTTGAATCCCATGGGCTTGATAAATGTCTTGGGCTTTCCACAGATTTGTCCCAAGGAAGCTCATGCAACTTCAAGGTGATCAACCATAAGTAACAGCCTAATAGAACTTAACATTATTTAGAGAGTGAAATATTGAAATTCATAACCTATGAAATGAATCACCCACAATGTGTCCACTAAACAATAAAAAATTACCAGACATGCAGCGAAATAGGAATATGTGAGCAATAGATAAGAAAAAAGTATGTGTAGAACAGATCCTGAGATAGCTCAGACATTGGATTTAACACTTTTAAAAAGCTCTTATAAATATATTCAAGAACTTAAAGAAAATATAATCTTAGTGAATAAGCAGAGAAATGGAAACTACAATAAAGAAGCAAATAACTTTTATAAAATGGAAGAGCAGAAGTGAAATGAAAAATTCACTCAATAGTATAAATAGCAGATAAGAGCTGGAAAAAAAAGTTCAGTGAATATATTCGTTTTCTATTGCTGCATAGAATTGTTGTGCAAACTTACCACAAATTTAGTGACCTAGAACAACACCCATTTTATTATCTTATAGTTTCTGTTGATCAGAAGTCCAGACAAGGCTTAGCTGGGTTATCTGCTCATGGGTTCAGAAGCCTGGGATCCAGGTAATGGACTTTTCTAATAGTAAAGTGAAGAGAATCTTTGCTCATTTTGCTTCATAATTCCCTACAACTTTGAATTTCTTATTTTCTTTTTTCTTAACCTGGCTTACCCAGAAAGTCCTAACAACCTTTATTGGGACTTACTAATAATTTCCAACCACCATTACCTCTGTTAATGTGTTGAGTGGTAAACAGTGCTAGCAACAATCTGGAAGATTCTTGTCCACTCTGAGAGACAGAATCTTGAAGAAAATAATCAGGTAAAATCCCTGCTCCAAATGGCAATCTACAATAATTTCTGAAGGCATAATTAATATATCTTTTTGTTTTGTTTTGTTGTTGTTTTTTGAGTTGGAGTCTCACTCCATTGCTCAGGCTGGAGTGCAGTGGCATGCTCATGGCCACCCCAGTGTAGACCTGCTGGGCTCTGAAGATCCTTCTGCCTCAGCCTTCCAAGTAGCGGGAGCTACAAGCGTGAGCTATCACGCCCAACTAATTTTTAAATTTATTGTAGAGATGTGGTCTCGTCAAATTGCCCAGGCTAGTCTCAAACTTGCGGGCTCGGGCTATCCTCTCACCTCGGCCTCCCTAAGTGCTGGGATTATAGATGTGAGCCACAGCGCCCGACTTTTTTTTTTTTTTTTTTTTTTGAGTTGGAGCCTCACTCTGTTACCCAGGCTGGAGTGCAGTGACATGCTCATGGCCACCCCAGCGTTGACCTGCTGGGCTCCAGTGATCCTTCTGTCTCAGCCTTCCAAATAGCCAGAACTACAGGCACATGCTACCATACCTGGCTAATTTTTGATTTGTTATTGTAGAGATGTGGTCTCGACAAGTTGCCCGGGCTGGTCGCAAACCTGTGGGCTCAGGCAATCCACTCGCCTCAGTGTCCCAAAGTGCTGGGATTACAGGTTTGAGCCACTGCGCCCGGCCTAATTTATCCTTTATGAAGATAATGACAGGATTTTTGAGATTGAAGAATCGTAATTACCTCACCATACAATAACTATCATGTATCTACACATGCCATTTCCCCTACTTGTATCCAGAGTTGGCTGTCCTCTCTCTCCAGTGGTCAGTGACTGCATGTATTCAAGGTGAGGATGGAGAGGCAGTAGCTCTGGCGTCCCACAGCAGACTCAGGCCCCACCCCAGAACTACTGCATTTTTTTTTTTTTTTTTGTCAGAGTCTCACTCTGTTGCCCAAGCTGGAGTACAGTCGCATGCTCACAGCCACCACAGCCTCATATGGACTGAGGCGATTCTTCCGCCTCAGCCTTCCAAGTAGCTGCAACTACAAGGGCCTGCTACCATGCCAGGATTATTTTTTGATTTATTGTAGAGATGACGTCTCACCATGTTGCCCAGGCTGATCTTGAACCTCTGGGCTCAGGCAATCCTCTTGCCTCCTCCTCCCAAAGTGCTGGGATTATAGGCTTAAGACACTGCACCTGACCTAAACGACTGCATTTTAACAATCAGTATCTCCAGGTGATTCACAAGCACATTACAGTTTGAGAAGCACTGCTCCATAATAAAAGGGGAATGAGGACATTGGATTCATGCATGTTTAATTTCTGCTGTTTCTAACTTCTCCCAACTCTGTTGTGGTCCAGTGTTTACTTCATTTCTGGTAACTGCCTAGAATTCCTGAGCAACAGTTCCCTATTATAGGAGGCCATTTCTTCCACCTCAGGGGTAACTTCTTATTCTTTTCCCTGTAGTTCAAATGAAAAGCACAAAAGCATAACCCCTCAAAGGGGGTCCAACTTGTGGTACCCTTAGGTCGTAGCCCTCCTCCCCTGTCTTCCAGTTCACACCCTTTTCTGAAGGGATCCTCTTCTTAGAAGCCTATCTCTTTTTAGGAAAGCCTGACAGAAGCTGATAATTTGACTCTAGATTATCTGCCTTTGCTTATCAAGCCCCACCTTGCCATTGTAAGGGAGAAAAGATTTCTCACCTGTCACTAGGTTTATAGTTGGGCACTTATAATAATAGAGCAAAAAGATTAATAAGACAAAAACATACAAATTTATTTCATATATGTATTATGTGATGTGGAATTTTCAGAAATGAAGACCCAAAGAAACAGGGAAATTTCTGTATTTTTATGCGAAGTTTGATGAAAAAGTAGGTAGTTTTGGACAAATATGGAGGACAAAAGTGTCAACTTAAAAAAAAAGAGCAAAAGGGAAAATTATCTTTAAATATGTTGGAAATACTTGAGACTAGAAATAAGGGTTATAATCTGGAATCCATGACATGGCAAACCACTAGTGCATTCAGTGAGGGAAGGGTGAAGGGGAGCTTTTATTAGCAAAAAGATATTTACATAAACTGCTTTGAAACAGAGTTTATTGGTTCCAGAGTTTCAAAGCCAATGTTGTTTTCAGTTCATTGGTGGCAATGTCATCACTGGGCAAGTGTTCTTCCAAGAACATTGTATCTGAATTGCTGCAGTCATAAAGAATGTTTAGTAATAAACCTTATCAAAGCAGGAGATGCATGAAGGATTTTTAGAAAGTCCTTTAGATAAGCAACAGTTCTTATCTCAGACACAAAAGCATGAGTCTCTTCTCCTTTGGGCCTTCATAGACTTATTTTGTCTGGGTCTGACAAAAGTGATTTTAACCTGCTATCTTCATCGTTGAAAAGGGCACAATCTAATGGTAATAAACTGGGGAGAACTTAGCAAGGGCTTGTTGACAAAAAGCCAAACCCTATAAAATATTTTTAAAGGGTTATTCTAAGCCAAATATGAGTGTCCAAGGCCTAAGGCACAGTCTCAGAAGGTCCTGACATGTGCCCAAGGTAGTCAGGTTACAGCTGGGTTTTATACATTTTAGGGAGATAGAGGTTACAGGCAAAAACATAACTCAGTACATGTGAGGTTTATGCTGGATCTAGAAAGGTGGTACATCTCAAAGCAGGAGCTTACATCTTATAGGTGGGCTGAAGACTTTCTGATTGGCTATTGGTTGAATATTTTTACTTCTCTTAGGGCTTGCTGTCATGTGATGCTATACCAGAGTCAGATTAGAATTTGGGCTGTGCGTGGTGGTTCATGCCTATAATCCCAGCACTTTGGGAGGCAGAGGCGAGAGGACTGCCTGAGCCCTCATGTTCAAGACCAGCCTGGGCAACATGGTGAGACCTCATCTCTACAATAAATCAAAAAATTAGCCAAGTGTGGTAGCACATGCCTGTAGTTCCAACTACTTGGAAGACTGAGGCGGAAGGATTGCCTGAGCCCAGCAGGTCAAGGCTGCAGTGGCTGGGAGCATGCCACTGCACTCCAGTCTGGGTGACAGAGTGAGACTCCAACTCAAAAAAAAAAAAAAAAGAATTTGGTATCTTGTTGTCACAGAATGTTTTGTCAATCAGTCTTCTCATCTCTCTTTTAATGTCAATGCAAGTGAGTTGTCCTAAACACCACAAGGGATTGGGTATAATGAGGCATGTCCAATCTCCTTTTTTGTAATAGTCTGGAATTTCATTTTCCAGTTTTCCCTTGGCCCAGAGAAGGTCTGTCTAGTCAGTTAGGAGCTTAGAATTTTATTTTTGGCTTACAGACTCTTCTCTGTGTCCTTGTGTGACACTTCTTTCTCTGAGTAGAGAGCACGTTGAGGGTCTTATGACCTACTTTAGAGGAAGGCCAGAGGATTTTGTTGTGGCCAACTTTAGGGAAGAAGGGCAGGAGAAGAGCAGAGTGGCCGTCTTGCTTCTGCTGCTTTCTCAAATACCAAGGGACCATATTTTGGGGCAGTGTGTCCTGAGCCCCATCTCCATCTTGAGCCACTAGTGGGATGTGGTCATCCTCACCAGGAGAGCAGCTCCCACCGAGGTCACTTGCAACTCTCAGCTCCACAGAACTGTCTACTTTGGGCTTTGCCACTCACTATCTGCTTCCGTTTGTGATTCTCCTCCCAAGTAGCTAGAGCTACAGGCATGTACCACCACAACCACATTTAACATTTTCCAGTATTAGTTTGTGGTCTGGGGGTTGAAAATCCCTGCTATAACACCATTAACTTATTCTCCAGCAGGTTAACACTTTCCATGCACAGTGGTGTCAATTTCCAAAACAAAGATTTTTATTAAAAATGTAAATATTGGCAATCCTAAGGAAGGAGGACCTGGAAATCTGGCTTGAGAGAAAGCGTTAGTACTTCAAATAAAATATTACATGATTGGTGACTTTGCTTAGCATGGGAATTAATCAATTAAAAAGTTGTTTTTGATGAAATAAATGCCAAACTGAAGCCATGGTGAGTAATACTACTTATTCTATTTTGCACATCAATTTAGTTGCTTTGATTACACAAATTGACCATTTTTGACAGGATATTACATTGTTTTCTATAATTTAAATGTCATGTAATATTGATTTTAAAAATACCATGCAATGTTAATGCTGTACATTTTCCTGTGTATACAGTAATTTTAGAAAGAGGACTTTAATCCAAATGTCTGTGTGGTAAATATTGAAGGTCTATAATATGATAGGCTCTCCTATTGGGGGTCTCCTATTGAGGGTCACAGTTCCTATTTTTAGGATATTCATAACCTGGTAAGAGGAAGAGACACTAAAACTCATATGATTACTACTAAAATTGAGATGTGTGTAAAGTGTTGTATAAGATATTTAAAGCTAGTTCCATAGGGCAGGGAAGGTAGTAGCTGGCATTTGACCACTGGTTTAGCCCTGAGAAGAACTGAGTTTTAAAGCCTCAGAATCAAAATGAATACCTGCTTATATTTACATTTAACATTTTCTGTTAGGAGACAATAAAGATCTAGTAAGTTCTCTAAGCATCCCACTCCCAGCTCTGCCACCAACTTTCCAAATTATGGCATCTCCTATCAGCCACCAGGGGAGGCTTGTGAAAAAGGCATATTCCAGGCCCCACCCAGACCTACTAAATCAAATTCTGTTTTTGTTTGTTTGTTTTTTAAGAGAGAGTCTTGCTCTGTTGTCCAGACTGGAGTGCTAAGCATGATCTTAGTCCTCTGGAGCCTTGAATTCCTGGGCTCAAGTGATTCTCCTGCCTTAGCCTCCCAAGTAGCTAGGACTATAGGCAAGCACCACCATACCCAACTAATTTAATTTTTTTCTTTTTTTGGTAGAGATCAGGTGTTGCTATGTTGCCCAGGCTGGTCTCGAACTCCTGGCCTCAAATGATCTTCTTGCCTTGGCCTCCCACCAAAGTGCTGGGATTACAGGTGTGAGCCATGTCTACCTAAATCAGAATTCTGAAAGCAGAGTGTGGATCTGTATTTTTAAACAAGAACCACAAGTGATTAACATCAGGTTAAAGTTTGAACAACATTGGGCAAGATGGTCTTGTGAACTCTTTTCCAGATCTACAAATTCAAAGCAGTGTCTGGTTCATAGTAGACAGGCTGTTATCTAAGTTTTCTCTTTGTGTGGGTATGATTTTGACAATCTTGTTATTAAGTCATTGTGGATTTTTTGCAATTGATGAGTCAATATTGACACTGTCTTAGTCTGTATGCATTGCTATCAAGGAATACCTGAGGCTGGGTAATTTATAAAGGAAAGAATTTATTTGGCTTAGAGTTTTACAGGCTGTACAAGAAGCATGGTGCCAGCACCTGGAAGCTTCTACTCATGATAGAAAGCAAAGAAAAGCGAACAACATCTGAGAAGAGAGGAAGGAAAAGAGGAAAAGGAGTGCCAAGCTTTTTTTAACAACCAGCTTTCATGGGAACTAATAGAACAAGAACTCACTCACACCCCTCTCCCTCTCACTGTCTTTCAAGTGGCTGATTTTCACCCATTTTTTAAATGGGGTTGCTTGCTTGCTTACTGTTAAGGTTTTAGAGTTCTTAGTATATTTTAGACTGATCTAAGATGTGTTTTGCAAAAATTTGCTCCGAGTCTGTGGCTTTTTTTTTTTTTAATTCTCTTACAGCGTTTTCTTTTTTTTCTCCATCTCCATTACCCAGATACCTCCCACCAGACCCTACCTTCAACACTGAGGATCAAATTTCAACATGAGACTTGGTTGACCAAACAAATCATATCCAAGTCATAGCAGATACATTATTATTAACTAAAATCCACAGTTTGCATTAGGATTCATCTTGGTGTGGTACATTTTATGGGTTTTGACAAGCATATACATGGTGGACATGTATCCACCATTGTAGTATTAAAAAGTAGTTTCATAGACTTAAAAAGACCCTGTGCTTCACTAATTCATCCCTCCTCCCAACCCCTGGCAACCACTAATTTTTTTATTGCCTGCATAGTTTTGCCTTTTCTAGAATGTCATATAGTTGGATTAGTACAATATGTAGGCTTTTCAGATTGGCTTCTTTCACTTAGCAACATGCATTGAAGATTCATCCATGCTTTTGTGTGGCTTGATAGCTCATTTCTTTTTAACACTAAGTAATATTATGCCAGAGACCAGCTCCAGCCGGGTTCAGGGTACCCCAAAGATGGAGATGGCGTTGGTGATTGGGGGAAGAAGAAAGAGAGAGAGAGAGAGCGAGAGAGAGAAAGAAAGAGAGAAAGAAAGAGACTGGACTCCAGTCTAGTGCAGAAGCCATTTATTGGGAATTACAACGGGTCTTTTATACACAATCAGGTGTCTGAGGGGCGTTCCCCACCCACCAGATGTTCTTTCAGGTATAATCCCATAACCTAGTCCATGAAACCTTAATCCATGACTGCCTTTAAACCCTTTTCGTACTGCCTATAAACCCTTTTCGTACTAATACCAAGTTAAACAATTCTATAGAGACTTAAGTACTTACTTTCCAAGCTAAAGTGGCCCATCCCAGAATGTTTGGAATGTGGCCCAGTCCAAAGTTCACAGTGGGCTACCTGCAAGTAACCCAGCCGCATTCCTTCAACAAAATGGCTGTCTTCTAAAACTGTATTCTACAATTTATGCCTTATTCAGCTTCAATAAATCCTAAGATCATGACCCAGAAGCCTGTGACCAATACTAAGGCTCTCAGATGTGACCCGAGTTTGAATTGTAAGTTGTATGAAAGCCAAAACTGCAGTTTGTGGAAGAATGGGAACAATGAGCTTCTAAAGTTAGCTTGTGTTCGTCCCGATCTCAGAGTTTTTATGTTTTGAGCTCACAGAAGCTTAATCTGGTTAGTGCTGAGTAGAAAGGGGGAGGAAATGGGGT
>JAPVLO010002714.1:0-30619 GCA_027257055.1 Cephalopachus bancanus | reverse complement strand
CTCTTTCATATTATGTGTCTGAAAAATTAGGCTACAGTGTAGTAGATGTTTAGTACACACCATATTAGTAGACATATATGAAACCTGATATATTCTAGACTTAAAGTAAATGAAAGAAATAAGTAGGAAAGCATTGATCTGTTCAGCTACTATTGATTTAAATATTATCCCTAGCTTAGTAAGTAGTAAGTATATTTCTATATTTCCTTCTTATTTCATTTCTGTGCTATTATTTTCTCAAACTCACTTCAAGGTAGAATTGTCAAAAGACAGAAACCAAGAATACAGAATCCTTAATAAAATCTCATAATTCAGGAATTAAAACACAGGTAGTAGAAAGGCAACTTTATCAGCAACAGCAAATTAATGAAAATGATATGCTGAAGATGGTGACCGCATAGATGGATCCCTGAGATTCTCCAAATGTGAGTTTCCCAAAAAGACTATTACTTTTCTTCCTGAACCCCCCGCCCACCTCCAGCCACGCTGGTATGAGGCTTAGGGACTTTTGGTCCCATGCAGGGTCAGACATTGTCACCAGACCGCGGCTGCTCCACTATATGTGATTCCGGCTGGCTAGGGAATTCCAAATCACAGACCCCAGATCCATCCCCGACCACATCATGGAGATCAGCAACCAGCGCGACGCTGCCAGTTATGCAGGGAGGCTCTGAGTGCCCACCCCTTAGAGATTCCGGTCCCATTTCTGGCTAAAGTGCCCTGGGAGGGACCCAGAGCCACCACCTGCCCTCTGGAGCTTTGGAGATCGAAGCCCCTGGTCCACCCTGGCTGAGGCACTCAGCATGCGCGACCACAAGCCTGTGTAAGGCAGCAGAACCCCAAGCTGGCCTAAGGTGCCGATCACAGGCTTCCAGCTCCAGAGGAGGAAATGCCCAACCCTGTCCTCCACCCCAGTCGGCTGGAGGCACCCCAGATCCAGCACCCAGCTGTGAAGCTGGTCCCACCTAGAGACCCACAGGAACCCCCTAAAAGTGAAAGTAAAACCACCACCTCCGCCATTTTCAAGGCATATTTACATCGAATCACCCCGCCCACCTAGCAAAGCCTCCACCTTGGTTCCCACGGTGATGTCATTAACAGGAGACAAAGCCCCTCCCCTACACTGAATAGACACTAGTGTCACAAATCTCCTAGGCAACAAGCTAACTACCTGCAATAGAAACAGAGGAGAGAAGCTGGAGATTAGATCTCAGGAACTTGATCCACTAAGGGACGAGAGAGAAAAATCTATACAAATGAAGAAACACCAAAAGAAGAATATGGGTCTATCCCAGACTCCTGGAAGGGCAGACACTGAGAAAACTGACTTTGGAATGTAAACAACGAAGAGCCCCGCCCAGAATGAATGGTCTCAAAATACAACCCTAGATAACAAGACATTAATGGAGAGATTAAAAAGAATTGAAGAGATTCAAGAAGAAAATAGAAAGGAGCTGATATCTGAGATAACAGTAATAAAGAATACTGTGAATGAAATAAACAATAAACTGATAAGCATGGAAAGCAGAATTACCCAAGCAGAAGAAAGAATCTCAGAGCTTGAAAATATAGAAATAACCCAAACTCTCAAAAACACAGAAAACAAGCTCAAAAAGACAGAAAAAAACCTCCAAGAGATGAGAGATTACCTCAAGAGGCCTAACCTAAGGGTAATTGGTCTGCCTGAGGCAGAAAAAGAGACAGAGACCACATTGGAACAAACCTTCCATGAGATCATTCAAGAAAACTTCCCTTATCTAATCAATGATGCAAAAACTCAAACACAAGAGATCCAGAGAACCCCTGCAAGACAACAAATGAGAAAACCAACTCCTAGATACATAATAATTCACCTAAACAAAGTAGGCATAAAAGAAAAAATCCTAAAGGCAGCAAGAGAAAAAGGTCAGATTACCTACCATGGAAAACCAATTAGAATAGCAGCAGATTTATCTACAGAAACCCTGCAGGCTAGGAGAGCTTGGAGCACTATCTTTAAAGTCCTAAAAGATAAACAATTTCAACCAAGAATAACCTACCCTGCCAGATTAAGCTTCATCAGTGAGGGAGAATTAAAATGTTTCCCAGATATCCATCCCTAAGAACCTACGCTGCCACTAAACCACCTCTACATGAAATACTTAAGAAAGTACTAAATACAGAAGAAAAGGGGAAAAAAAGAGCAACATTTTTCACAAGAGTACAGGAAAAAGAATAAAATACATATGAAACAACCTCAAAAACAAAAGAAAAACAATAAACCAAGTGGAAGAACAACTCTAAAAGAACTACATGTTACGGATGAACTCTCACATTTCAATAATTAGCCTGAATGTGAATGGACTAAATGCACCACTGAAAAGACATAGAATGGCAAAATGGATAAAATATCACCAGGCAACAATATACTGCCTTCAAGAGACCCATCTCACTAGAAAGGACATGCACAGAGTCAAAGTAAGAGGATGGGATACAAATTTCCAGGTGAATGGAACACAAAAGAAAGGAGGAGTCACGATCCTAATTTCAGACAAAATACCACTTAAGCTATCAAAAATTAATAAAGATACAGAGGGCCACTACATAATGATAAAAAGCTCACCCCATCAACAAGAAATATCTATCCTAAACATATATTCACCTAATATAGGTGCACCAACTATTAGAAAGCAACTCCTAGGAAAAGTAAAGAAAGATATTGATTCTAACACCATCATAACTGGGGACTTTAATACCCCACTAACAACCCTCAACAGATCATCGGGACAAAAAATCAGCAACAAGATTCGGAACCTCAATGTGACTCTGGAACAAATGGACTTAATTGATACCTACAGAACACTCCATCCAAAGACCACAGAATACACATTCTACTCATCAGCGCACGAGACATATTCCAAGATCGACCACGTTCTCAGCCATAAATCAAGCATAAGCAAATTTTAAAAGACCGAAATTCTACCATGCACTTTCTCGGACCACAGTGGAATAAAAATAAACATTGACACCAACAAGGTCCCCCCAAAACCCACAAAGACATGGATACTAAACAGCATGAAGCTAAACAACTCCTGGATCAATGATGAAATCAAAATGGAGATCAAGAGATACCTGGAAACAAATGAAAATGAAGAAACATCTTACCAAAATTTCTGGAACACCTTAAAAGCTATAGTAAGAGGGGAATTTATAACCCTACAATTACACATGAAGAAATTGGAAGGAGCACAAAGTAAAAGCCTAACAAGCCACCTAAGGAAGCTGGAAAAGCAAGACCACAAAAACCCTAATTTCAGCAGAAGAACCCAGATCACCAAAATAAAAGCCCAAATCCAGGACATAGAAGACAGAAGGATAATACAAAAAATAAATTAAACAAAAAGCTGGTTCTTCGAAAGGATAAACAAGATCGATGGTCCCCTAGCTAGACTAAGAAAAAGAAAGAAAAAACACAAATAAGCACAATCAGAAACACAAAAGATGAAGTCACATCTGACCCTGAAGAAATACAAAAGATCATCAGAGAATACTATGTACACTTGTATGGAAACAAACTTGAAAACCTCAAGGAAATGGAGGACTTTCTGTCATCACACAAGCTGCCTAGGTTGAAACAAGGAGAAATTGAGACCCTAAATAGACTAATAACAATCAAGGAAATTGACTATGTAATAAGAAAACTACCTACAAAAAAAAAAGCCCTAGACCAGATGGCTTTCCAGTAGAATTCTACAAGACATTTAAGGAGGAACTGATTCCAATCCTACTGAAGCTATTTCAGGCGATTGAGAAAGATGGAACCCTCCCCAAATCATTTTATGAAGCTAACATCACATTGATACCCAAGCCAGGTAAAGATCCAACAAAGAAAGAGACCTACAGGCCAATATCTTTGATGAACATAGACGCTAAAATTCTCAACAAGATCCTAGCAAACCGGATTCAACAACACATCTCAAAAATCATTCATTATGACCACGTAGGATTCACCCCTGGGACGCAAGGCTGGTTCAACATTCGTAAAACAATAAATGTAATTAAATACATCAACAGATGTCAAAACAAAAACAACATGATTATATCATTAGATGCAGAAAAAGCTTTTGATAAAATCCAGCACCTCTTCTTGATAAAAACCCTTGAACATCTAGGCATAGAGGGAACATTCCTCAAAGTAGTAAAAGCCATGTACAAGAAACCCACAGCCAGCATACTCCTAAATGGACAAACATTGGAACCATTTCCCCTGAAAATTGAAACAAGACAAGGATGCCCACTCTCACCCCTCCTATTCAATATAGTATTGGAAGTCCTGGATAGAGCGATCAGAGAAGAGAAGGCAATCAGGGGTATCCAAATAGAAAAAGAGGAATCAAATTATCTCTCTTTGCAGATGACATGATTGTATACCTTGAAAACCCAAGAGAATCTGTCAAAAACCTCCTTACACTGATAAAGGCCTTCGGCAAAGTCTCAGGATATAAAATAAATGTGCAAAAGACAATCACATTTCTTTACACCAATAATATACAAACAGAAACCCAAATAAGCACAATTCCATTCGAAATAGCCACAAAAAAAATGAAATACCTTGGCATCTTCCTAACCAGAGATGTGAAAGACCTTTACAATGAAAACTACAAAACTCTGCTCAAAGAAATCAAAGATGACACAAACAAGTGGAAAAATATCCCATGCTCATGGATTGGAAGAATCAACATTGTGAAGATGTCCATCTTACCTAAGGCAATCTACAGATTCAATGCAATACCTATCAAATTACCAGCAACGTTCTTCTCAGACCTAGAAAAGACAACAAAGGGATGCATATGGAAACACAAACGACCAAGAATTGCCAGAACAATCCTCAGCAAAAAAAATAAAGCAGGTGGTATCACATTACCAGACTTCAAACTTTACCTAAAGCTACAATCATCAAAACAGTTTGGTATTGGTATAGGAACAGGCATATAGACCAATGGAATAGAATTGAGATTCCAGAGGCAAGACCTCAATTTCACAACCAACTCATCTTCAACAAAGCCTCCACCACCTACCACTGGGGAGAGAACCTATTCAGTAAACGGCGCTGGGAAAACTGGCTGACCACATGCAGAAGAATGAAAAAGGACCCCATATCTATCCCCATACACAAAAATCAACTCCAAATGGATCAGGGACCTAAATATAAAACCTCAAACCATAAGAAGCTTAGAAAATGAAGGGCATACCCTCATGGAAATTGGAACTGGCATCCAATTCCTGAACAAAACTCGAAACCCATAGGCCATAAGGGATAAGATAGACAAGTGGGACCTCACTAAACTGACAAGCTTCTGCAAAGCCAAAGAAACCATCAAGAGAGCAGGGAGACAGCCTACAGACTGGGAAAAAATATTTGCCAACTCCAGGTCTGACAAAGACTTAACATCCTGGATCTACAAGGAACTCAAATGTGCTGGAAAGAAAAAAACAAACAACCCCATTATAAAGTGGGCAAAAGATATGAACAGACACTTCACAAAGGAAGACATCTGAGCAGCCAACAGACACATGAAGAAATGCTCAACCTCATTAATCATCAGGGAGATGCAAATCAAAACCACACTGAGATACCTCCTAACCCCAATCAGAATGGCAATTATCAACAACTCAAAAAATAACAGCTGCTGGAAAGGGTGTGGCGAAAAGGGAACACTTCTACACTGTTGGTGGGAATGTAAACTAGTGCAACCTCTGTGGAAAGCAGTGTGGCGATTCCTAAAAGCTCTAAACATCAACCTCCCATATGACCCTGCAATCCCCCTCTTGGGAATATACCCTGAAGAACTCAAATCACTATAAAAAAGATACCTGCATGCGAATGTTTATCGCAGCGTTGTTCACAATAGCAACAACCTGGAACCAACCACGCTGTCCATCAAAAGAGGACTGGATTTTAAAAATGTGGTACATATACACGATGGAATACTATGCAGCCATAAAAAAGAACAAAATCATGAATTTTGCAGCAACCTGGTTGGAGCTAGAGTCTATAATACTAAGTGACCTCTCACAGAAACAAAGATCTGAGTACCACATATTCTCACTCATATAGTGAATCTTGATCATCCAATGCACTACTATAAGAAAATGACTGACAGTGTTGGGAAACTATGGGGGGGAGATGGGACTAATGGTAGTAAACATCTGTCTGGAGATGGGGAGACACCAATTATCAACAAGGGGGCCTGAATGAAGCATATTTGTATACCTAACCCTTGACTCTACCCCACAATATCAAAATAAAAAATATCGATTATAAATAAAAAATAAATAAATAAATAAATAAAGTTGTGGGGTATAATTCAGAGTTAGGTATACAAATGGTCACTGTGCATGTAAAGTTTGGGCCTCACTTTGGTCGCCACTTCACCTGGCTTAAGAGACATACTTTTAAAGGCTACAATACAACAAAGATGTTAAGTAACGCTTATTCTGAATAAAGTATATTGGTGGAAAACAAAAAAAAATTTTTAAAAAGGAAAATGTACTTACACGTTATATAGCCATCAATAGCCTCTGTTTCCATAGCCCAAGTGCAACTGCTGCAAAACAAAAGATTACGGCCTTAATATAATGATTCCTTTGAGTATCTGCCATTAAATTCTTAACTTATTTGAAGCCCCAAGCAGTTAGTCCATGCTGTTGCTGCAACCTGTGCCCAAGACACATACTACAGTGTACTGTATGTGCTCATTTGCAAGTCACTGACCTCTTTCTGCAAATGATCTGATTCCTGCTGGAGACAGGATAGGAAAGATAAGTGTGCTGTGAGATAGGCTATGACAAGAAAGGAATGGCTCTGTTAATCAAAATTTACTTGGTTTAAAGAAAAAAAAATAGAGGGTATACCTCAAATGTGCCACCTTTGACTGGGATTTAAGTATTTTACCATCCACTACTTCCCACAATCACACAGCAGTTTGAGGACATCCCCAGTAAACAGATAGCTCTATTCACAATTGTTGCAAGTTGGTTCATCATGTTTTAATAGGGAGGGGGAGGACAAACAAACATAAGAAAACAAAAGAAAACAAAAAAACTTAGTGCCCAACTGTGTCTCAAAGGATTTCTGCAGCAGTTGGCCAACTCCCTGACTTGTATTGACATTTTAGCCAACCCCAAGTTCTAGGTAAGCACATGTTCAATGTAACCTTAATTTCCTGCCAGACCATGCTTGGATACAAATGCCAAGCCTACTTAATACATTCTGATTTTGAAAATTTCATAAACCTTGGCTGCACAGGAGGGAATAACTTTTCTTTAAAGTTTGGGGAATTATTTGTGTGCACCAATGACAAAAACAGAACTTAATTGAAAAAAAAGTAAATTGTATGAGAGGACACCCCTTAGCTTTGATTCACATAATGAAAAGATTGATAATCCAACTGTATCCTGTGAGAGGGGAAAAGTTTAAGAATTGACAAGTCCTGAGGAGATTTTACTCCCCCCCCCATTATCTTGGTCCTTTTTGCCTTTAGTTTCAAAACTCTCACTGCACCAGGAGCTAAATTATTCACAATGAGCCATTTCTGTATTGATCTCCAAGTATATTTAGCCCTGGCTCCTGGAATTTCTCCATTACTTACTGAAAAACAGGCAGTCTCACTTCTTGTCTCCAAAACCACTTCCTTTCTCCCTCCCCTCCCCTTCTTCACCACCACCCTCCCTACCACCCCCCAAAAATCTTTTCTTTCTTTCTTTATGGAATAATCAGATCAAATTCCCAACTCAGTCACTACATAACACTTAAATTTCAACCTGCTCTACTGTTATCAAATTCTTTCAAATTATGATTACATAAACCTTTAAAGAAAGGGATCAGTAAAGTTTAAAAGGGGAGCAGTTGCTTTGGATATTTTGCAAATGAGTTTATCTCTTTATAAATGCACACATTTAACACACACATATTAAAAAGAAAGAAACGTCAGGAAGAAGCCAAAGACAACTGCTCCATCAATGAAATGGTTATTAACCCTCCTAGAAGGAAAGAAAGAAAAGGAGAAAGAGAAATGAAATGTACATACAAAGGAAATTGTCCTTTGATTAAAAAAGATTCATCACCAGAACTACCGCCATGTGCTACCATGCCTGGCTAATTTTTTGATTTATTGTAGAGATGAGGTCTCACCATATGGCCCAGTCTGGTCTCAAAACCCTGGGTTCAAGCAATCCTCTTGCCTTCCTTCTAGACATCTCTCTAAAGTATTAAAAAATCTATTTGTTCAAGAAATATTTGTGCTTCTATATTTTTAAGTATTATTCACAATAGCCAATGCATGGAAATAACTGAAGCACCTATCAATGAGTGAATTAACTTAAAAAATTGTAATTATACACAATGAGATACCATTTAGTCTAAGTAATGCAAAAAATTCTGTCATTTTCAACCACATAGACAAATTTAGGTGGACATTACACTGTATGAAATGAGCCAGGAATAGAAAAATGCCACATATTACTCATATGTGTAATCTAAAACATTTGAATGCAGAGTAGTAGAGAGCAGAATGGTGGTTACTCAAGACTGGGGGAGTAGGTAGTTAGGGCAAGGGAAGACTTGATTAAGGGTATGTAATTTCAGCAAGATTGAAGGATTGGGTTCTGGTTGGTACATTGTACAGCATGGTGTCCATAGCTAATAATAATCTACCATAGCCCTTTCCTTGTGGTTTCACTTTCTTCTATTACAGCTCCTCATGGTTAACTGTGGTTTCAAAATTTTAAATAAAAAATTTCAGAAATAAAAAAAAAAAAGATTCATCACCATTTCCAGCTCTGTCGGGAGAGCTCAGCTTCTTCTAACACCTCCAAGAGGAGGTGACAATGGCGGGCTGAAGATAAACGGAGGGAGAAAGAAAGAAGTTTTTTGTGTGTGTTTCCCCTTCTCTCTTTCCCTCCCTGGCCCCCTCCAAGCCAAGCCCCCTGCAGAGTTCAAGGCGAGGAGAAAGAAAAAGCACTGTACAGGTGGGTCATTCCAGGCCCAAATTCAGCAAACACATCGGCTGATATAACCAAGAAATGAGAGAGAAGGAACACCCTGTCTCCTTGTCCTCCTCCTCCTTCTGCCCCTTCCCCTCGTCCCTTGGGGATGGTCTAGTAGGAAAAGTCACTCAGGAATGGCACCACGTACTTTCAGGAAAGAGGAAAAGAGAGACAGAAAGAGAGAGGTCAGTGCTACAACAATGCGATTAACAAGAGAAAAAACTTGATCCACTGGTTCCTTAAGAATCGACCAAAAGCTAAGACACGAAAACTGAAATAAGGCGGGGTGGGGGGTGGGGGGGTGGGGTGTGGAGCCGGGTTGAGGGGAGGGACAGTCAGGCAGAAACCAGCGAGGAACCTAGGTCAACTTCGCAGGACTGTTTGTGGCCCTTGGCAAAAAAAATTTTTTTTTAATAAATAAATAAATCTTAATTCCATTTCTCTTGCCCATACGAGAACCTGTCAAAGTGATTTCACTACTGCCTTTTTACATGTGTCCTACCAGGGTTTTTGTTTTTTTTTTTCCTTTCCTTTTTCTAATACCAACAGGTTCTGGATACCACCTTTCTATCTGGACAGCTGCAACGTATTCCAGGCTGCCCAATCTTCCTCCCCTGAATTCAAGTGAAAACAAAGCCAAACAAGTCCCCCATCCCCACGCGACAGCTCCAAGTGATGAGAACGGATTCACCGAGGAACAACCCAGATAACAGACTCCAAGGAGGGGGCGCGCGTGGGGGGGAGCGATCCCTCGAGGCAGAGGACATGATCCTCCACCCCCCCGCCTCCCCCGGGCGTTCCTCTCCAGAAACCACGATGCCTCCTCACGGCCGCGACCCATCCCCTCCCAGAGACAAACACCTACGTCCGTACCCTCCCTGGCGAACAGCAACAAGTCATTGGCTCACACCCCCCGTGCAAAACGAGACGCCAGAGCATCGCATTGAACTTTGAAAACAACCCCCCCGCACCGCCGCCGAGCATCCCCCTCTTGCGAGACCCTCTAGGAACCAGAAGACAAATAACACGAGCGCTGCTCTTCCCCACGCAGAAGCCAAGCGGAGACTTACCTCAGCGGTGCCTGCAGTAAATCAGTCCCATCACCGTTTTGTTTGTGTTTACTGTTACGGTGTCCTCTCTCTCTCTTTCTTCCCCATGCCTAACGTGTGTTTGTGCATTGCAGTTGGAGGTGGAAACTAAGGCAGTGGCTCTGTGGCTAAGGGTAATCCTGTTTTTACTTCCTCCATCTTCAGCGAGGAGTAGGGTTAGCCCGGGACAGCTGGTCAAACCCCGAGAAATCGATCCGGCGGCGCCGGAGCACGTCTCCCGCGCCGGCCGGCCTCGCGCAGACGCCTGCCAGGCTGAAGGCTGGCGAGCAGGCGGCGGCGGGGTCCCGGGCGCGGGCGTGCGCGCGTGCGTGCGTGTGCGGGGCCGAGCGCCCGTGCGTGCGTGCGTGGGGGTGTGAGGAGGAATGTGGGAGTGAGTGTGCGTTGTGCGCGCGCGCGCTCGCTCGGCCGTCCGGAGGCCCGCGGGCACGTGTGCGCGTGGGTCTGCGCGTTCGGCTGCTCAGCGCGCTCGGCAATCGATTACAGGACAAGTGCTGCCCCAGAGACTCCGCGACGCGCGCCCTCCCCCGTCGCCCGCCCCCTTCCCCCCGCCCCCCGCTCCCCGCTCCCGCCACCTTCCGGCGATCCCGGCAGGCGGACCCAGCCTCCTAAGGGGGCCAAGTAACCTGCTTCCGAAGGGTGCCCCTGCCGTCCCCGCCCCCTTCCTCCTCCCGCCCTCCCCTGGATCCCCCACCACCTCGCGCGTCCCAGCAAATTCCACGTTGTCTGTCGCGGGGCAGGAGGGATTGACCGGGGGAGGCTTGAGTCTGCCGCGGGAAGTTTTCTTCCCAAGTGGGGCTTGCGGCGAGGCGGGGGAAGGGAGCTCCGGGTCGGGGTGGGCGCGGAGACCCGCGCTCCCCCCCCGCCCCCCCTCGGGTCCGCGGGGGTTCCGCGGTGCAGTTGCTTAAGGGGGCGCCCGGTGGACCCGGGTGGGAAGCCAGAGAGGGGTCCTCGGGATGGGCTGGGAAGGATGCGGGTCCCAGACGAAACTCGGCTCTGACTCTGATGAAAGTGCTTTACGGTGCAAGTTTAAAATTAGAAGTGTGTACCTGCTTTTTTTTTTTTTTTTTTCCTTTTTTTTAACCCTGGGTTTGTGCCGCATCCCCCAAAGTCCTAAGGAATGGATGGATGAGGGGTCCAAAAAGTTGCCCCCTTTGCCGTGCCATTGCCTGTCAGTGTTAATCATGGCTTCTTTATTGGGAAGGTTCTTGCGTGAATCTGCACGAGAAAAACAAATGCATATTCTGTCTACAAATAACAGCGTTTGTATCTTTCTTGACCACATTTGCAAAAAAAAAGGGGATAGAGACTTCTATAATTAAAGGGAAACATAAAATGAAAGGCGCTGAAAATAGTAAACTGTGCAGTCTGGGTGGCTGAAGTTTGAAAACACATGAAATTATCAGGGCTGCCAAACAGCATTTCTGAGAAACCCTATCACAGATTGTGAAGAAAATCAATGCTGAAAAAGGAGGAGCGGGCACCATACTTCTCCTACTCCTTTCAATATCCCAGAAATAGTTGCTGAGGTTTTTGGGGTTTTGTTTTGAGTTTTTGTTGTTGTTTGTTTGTTTTCTACTGGGGAAAGAGAAATAATATATTGAAAATTAAATCATCAACTGTATCTTAAGCACCACTCTAAGGGAAATTTTGGATACCATCTTTTCTTTAGATTTTGGTGTGGGGAAGGAATGTATTGGTGTTGAAATGCGCTAAATAATGGATACAATGTAAATGGTATAATGCTGTATTTCGATTTTATAGTGAAGTAATTTAAGTTTTTCCCAAACATTGTATTATTAAACAATTACAATAATAATGCTCAGTTGTTTTTAATGATAGAAAATGATAGTTTGTATAATACAGCAAACAAGATTGACATTTCATTGGAGGGAAATTATTGGGGCTCAAACTTGCAACAACTTTCTAATTGTTTTAAGAAAACTTGCAGTTCCTGTAAGTTCTATATTGATAAAGCAGATATTTTTGTTTGTTTAATTTAACTGCTAGTTATCTAAAGAAAATTAGTTTTTCTGAAGACGTATTTGGGAAAGACTGAACAAAGAACCTATAAGTCATTCTAATCTTCCCAATAGACAGCAAATATTTTCAGCTTAAATTTCCTCAGATTTGGGAATGTTGTTCATAATGCACAAATAGTCAATCATAAAGGGTAGCATAACTTCTCTAAATTGTCATAAATATGTCCTAAAAACTAAGCCTGAGTATTTAGGTCTCTGGAAAGTTATAGCGATCCTTAGAAAAGATGAATTAAGAGCTACTTAAAATGAACTCTCTTGACAGTTAAAGCAATTTAATTGTTCAGTAGAAGAGGATCCATTGTGAAGTCTTCAAGATACATCCTCAAGTTTCCTAGAACTATCCCAGATATAGTCCTTGCCCTGGCTTCTTGGAGCTTAATTTAGCTCCCTTGAAACTTGTCCTTTCCAGGAGTTAACTTTCATTGGCTCCCTAGGCACCAGAGGCACTTTCCCCCTCTAGTGACTAAGCCTTCTGATAGTCTCCATTCTGTCACCCTGTCTCCCCATAAATGGGAGATTTGGGGAGGAAGCATTGGATCCCAGATTTTAGAACTGTGAAGATCTCAGAACCACCTGTGAGACCATCGTGGCAAACATTTCCCTGTTTTAAACATCCCATGTTCCCCTCTCATTTGCAGAGCATGGTGTATCTAACACATCCAGAGAAGTCAAGTTTGTGTTTTTATACTAAGATTGATTGGAATTCTGTTTCATGACTGTAGTTCTGAGTCTATAGTCCTGAAACTCACAGTGAAACCAAGAACACTTGTACACACTGTAGTGATTCACTTTGCTCAAAGTTTCTTTGAAATCTGTGTTCTAATGGTGGCTAGAGGATGCATTTATTTTTGCTCTTTGCCATAACTGCATTGTACACATTTGTAAAAGTACATATATAACTATCCTGTGCTTGAAAATATCCTACCAGGAAAAGGGAGTACCATGTTCTTTGGCCACTGTACAACTGTTGAGTTAAATTTCCACTTTGGGGAGGAGGTGAATGGGGTGGGGATATTCCTCACTCCTACCATTTTTCATGTAGCTGGTTCTTTCTCATCCTCTCTGTCCCATCCTACCTGCCCCCTTAGCTGCTGTCTTAGCACTTTGCATGCTTTCTTCCTAACACAGTTTGAAAATATTTTATTTATGTGCTGAGTTTTTACATAAAATCAGTCTTTCCTACTAGAATATATGATCTTTTTAAGGGCAAGGATTATGACTGTCCGGTTAATAATTGTTTTCTCAGAACTGACACAGTGTTTTTCATGAGTTGGTATTCAAACATTTCCCGAATTAATGAATATGGAGGAAACTACATACTCACTTAGCTTTCATGTATTAAACTCTATTTTCAAGGGACAAAAAGGGTCAGATTTCAAAGATACATTCTGTTTCCAAAAAGAATTTGGCCAGATCTTGACTCTTAAGTCATATTGCAAATATTTTTAACAGCTCAGCTCTGGTTTATGGTCCACATGAAGGATGTAAACATCTTGGTAGACATTGTAAAATAAAGTTATATTGCTAATATAAATATTAAAATGGTTAAAATTATATATAAAATGCAATTTTGAATTAAATACATGTATGTGACCCAAACGTTTCATAAACAAATAATCTTATGTTATCACCTAACAATTCATGAACCAGGGTGATTATCAAGGAATGCAGTAGGTTTAATTTTATAACCGCGAAGTGCAATTAGCATAAACTTTACAAAGCAGTGTAGCTAAAAGGCACATTATAAAGTATTGGTTTTGTTTTCTTTGGCTGGTTTATCTATTTTAGATTTAAAAACCCTAAGTATCCCTTAAAGGAATTTCGATAAAATCTCATTTTTGTTTGCTCAAGGAATTTACTCCATATAATTAATGTTTGGTTTTGTTTTTAGCAGAGGGTGAGGGGACGGTTTGGAAAATTGTGATTCTTTCATAATATCAAAGAAGAAGAAATTTTTAGAACCTAATTGTATATTGTTTTATTTAGGTAGGTTTATTGTGCTAGATGTAGAACATAATCACCCAGAACAGGTGCCCTAAAATAACTTGATTCAATGAAAAAATTAAGATTAACAAGCATACACAGGCATAATGTTTTAAAACTGATGACTTTTTGAATTTTTGTCAGGTGTTGTTGTTCTTGTCTTTGAAGTAGTGTTCTCTTTTTAAGAGGGATATGGAACAATAGTCTCACTTGCTCCTGTTGACCTAGATTGGCACTATGAAGAATCAAGAAAGCCAGAAATGGAACCATAGTTTCAAAGAAAACAGTCTGAGATACCAAATCCAGTTCATAAATAAAGTATGTTAACACCACCCGATTTTGCCTCCTGTGTACACTGATAGTCTGGAGTCTGTTCACCTGGCATATAAGTCCCACATGGTAGGGGGTCTTCTCATTCCATCTAGCTTGAACAATAGTTTCTTTTAACGATTCTTGAATATCACTTTGCAATGGGAGGTAAGGCTCTTGTGCAAATGCCCATGTCCCTAGAAAAGGTAACAATATGACTTAAATTCACACTTTGATAGAATACTATCAGATTTCTCCTAGAGAGCACGTTTTGATGTAGAGCAGATAATAAGCTATCTCTATTCCAAATGAGAATTATAAATCGTGGGAGTTAAACTTAGACCAGTGGGGTGAGGACTGAAGAGATTTCTGGATAAAAATGCATGCACACATTTTTAAAGACATCATTAACATCCATTGTAGTTGCTTTTAAAATGTACATATGTTCAGCATTTGAGGAAATGGGTTCCATTAATGCAAAAATGAAGGAATTTTGAGCTAGATCAAGTGATGATGTTAAAAAATCAACTCTTAACAGGGGAAGAACGTTTACCAAAGGAAACCTAAAATTTAGAACACAAAATGTATAGTGAAGTTATAGGAACCCTAGATAAAGTGTTAATACGAGAAATGAAAAAAAGATATGATTCAACTTTGTGAAGACATACCTTACCAAAAGAGGATAACAAAGGGGTCAACATTGTCTAGTGAGCATGGACTTAGATAGAGGATAATTTAGTATATTTTTTAGCAGCTAAATACAGGAGGAACTTATTTTGCCAGAGACAAAAAAGGAAACCAAAATGATCATTTGACTTTAGAATTGGGAGGTGAAAATACTATAAACTAGCCTGAAGATCTGTGATATCAAAAGATGGATTCTGCAAGAGAGATCTGTACTCTGAAGCAGAGTGATGACAGGTTGCATCTCAAGGGAAACATTTGGTGGTTAAACCAGTGCCAGTAGCAGTATGATCTTGTCTTTTTAATCCTGTGAAAAGCTTATGGAAGCACATTTCCAGTGTTTGTGAGATGCTTCAACTCGTTGTAAACCAAAATTATTTCATAGTACAGCAAAGTCTAGTCAATTCCTTAAACAATCCTATATAGGCTAAAATAAAATAAAATAAAGAAGAAGAAAAAGAACACATTAGCAACAGAAAGTAAATAATTCAGGGATTTCACCTTCCCCTTTTTATTCCACCCAGATGGTGTCAACCTAGGGAATCGGGAGTCATATAGAGATAGAACTGGGGAGCCATTTTCTGTTTGATAACACTGAAAGATGTGTACTACAGGAAAGGGAATTGAATCAAAGAAAGGTCATTTATAGTAAAGTCAAATGTCACCTCCCTCAATTTTCATGACTTGTGGTTTAGATAAAGGTTAGTTTAGTACAGAACTTCTTGTGGCATTCTAAACTGTTTCACGACATCATAGATGAAGAAGAGAATAGCAACAACAGTATTTCTCCCCCAGCATCTGTGCTCAAGTTTCAAAAAAGGTTTTAAAACTTGATGTCATTGTGAGGTACTAGACACCTGGGAAAATCCCACTCAGTAGACTGAGAATATCACTAAAAGTTCTGTAAACTATATTCCAGAAACTGCTACATTGGAAAACTGTATTTTTAAAGTATACTATTATTGAGAAATAAATCCATATGCAGAATCTATAGCATTATAGACTGATGATATAACTCATCTCAACAAAGTTGGAGAATTGGAAGGACTAGGGAAACCCTATATGCACTTATTTTGTGACAGGCACCATGGTAAGCATATTACATACATTATTTCATTTAACACCAATGGTCATTTTAACAGAGGCAATATTATCCCCATTTTTTCACATGAAGAAATTGAAGCTTGGGGACATTATTAACTTGTTTGGATTCCCACAGTGTCAGAACTAGACAGTGTCAGACACATGTTTTAAGTTTTAGAAAGCCCATATTCATAACTATCATAATATATTCTCTCCTAAATAGCCAAACATCTTCCACAGTAATATAGACCTGTAGTTAAATCCAGTCATCTGAGTAACATACTGTCAAATGTGAATCAGTTGAAAGAAAACTGAATTTCCAGGATGTTCTGAGAAGGTTAACTAAATGTGTTATCAACTCAGATCTCTCTACCAAACCCAGTGCTTATCTATGTATGAAATATGAACTATCAGACATTTAGTACTTTAATATCAGATATTCATTAATACCTATCTTGAGCTTTTCTGAATAAATGAATGACATGAGATAACCACCCTATGGGTGAGTAACCGAGTAACAATTAATGGTGACAGAAAGTTCCAGAGAATAACATAATTTTAAATTCTGGGTCATCAGCCATATTTGCACATTTTGCTTCAAAGGATATCATTTCTGATTTATTAGTCCCTAAAATATAGGGATCATATTGTCCACCTTTGTAGACTTACTTCACCTACATGTGCAAAGAATGAATGAGTGAACTATAGCTGAACTCACAACTCAAATGTAATCTTGAAAAGGAGGAACCACAGGATTGAACCAGTGTAAAAATTTGCCAGTTTGGGAGTTGAAAGACATTAATCGGGGGTTCGCAGCAAAATGGCGACGGGGCAACCCGGTGTCTGAGGCCCTGGCAAGGGAGATCGGCAGTGGGTCTCTGACTCTCGCCCCAGGGGACTGGGGGCCCCAGCATCGCAACCTGCTCTTCAGACAGAGTTCGGCCATTGCCACTGCTGGGACATCAAAACGACTGGACAGTTACTGCAGTGCAAAGAGTGCTGCCGCCGCCGCGGCCCCTCCCCCCACCACCACTGCCATCGCCGCTGCCACCATCACAGTCTCTGTGACAGGTAGCACATCACACCACCCGGGGCCCAAGGCAATCCACACCAAACCCCTTCAGGGAAGATCTGCTGGGATCGCTGCCACCTCTCCTGCGTCTCCGAGACTGTCCTGCCCGCCCGGCATGGGGTTCCTGTTGCCTGCTCAGAGGCAGGCAGCCATCTTGTTCCTGTTCTGCCCCACCCCCTCTGGGGCGAGCAGCTGAGATAGCACCACCTGCCGGCGATTCAAGGTAACAACACCGAAAAGGAGAAACAAGCTTGATAAAGACATAGACCAAATTGCTGAACGAAGGTTAATCTGAACTGTCCTTCACAGCAGATCAGGGGCAACTGACCCTAACTGCAAACTAATTTACCAGCTTGAAAAGAAAACTAGAAATCAGACCTGAAAGGACATTGGACTTAAACGAAATGTCTCAGGGTTGCTTCATTGGTTCTATTAGTTTAATGACTTAATTCTTTTCCTACTGTATTGTTCCCTTTTTTATTTTTTCCTTTTCCTTTTCTTCTCTTTTCTTCTCTCTATAAACCATATCTTTGTATAGAGGAACAGCACACTAACAAGGTGGTTGGTTAGCTTGTATGTTAGCATCACTATATGTTTTATTTTTATTTTTTATTTTTTTGTATGAGAGTTGGTTCATCTGTAGCTGTAGTCTATTGTTTTTAACTGTTTGAGTATAGGCCTCTCTCTCTATTTGTTGGCATACTCGTTAGTTTCCTCCCTTACACCTCTATCTCTCCACTCCCTCTTCAACCCACTATCTGCTCCATTCTCTCCCCTCTGCTCACCACATTTTATTTCAGGGAGTAAACGTATAGCCCCACTGCACGGACAGATTTCAGGGCAGTGGGAAGTGGGTTCCACATTATCCACATGCTTGTCAGCGAATACCAGGACCTGCAGACAGATTTTGAATCACAGCTCTCCCCTTAAGTACATCTCAAAACTGCAAAAAGGACCACCTCCAACCTACAGTGCAACTTCAGAATTGAACAAAGTAAGAGGACATACATAAAGAATAGGAGATTGAACAAACAGAAGTAAAACCAATCCCTTTACCCCTGAATAACAGAATTAAAGAACACGGTGACGTGGAGGGAAGGAAAAAGTAGGGAGGGGGGAAAACCACACAAACAAAGAAAAACCAAAAGAAGAATATAGGTCTTACACAGACCCCTGGGAAATCAGACACTGAGAAAACAGATTCTGGAACACAGACAATGAAGAGTCCCCAGAATGACTGGTTACATGCAACAAACCCAAACATCAAGACATTAATGGAGAGAATTAAAAAAATTGAGGAGAGACAAGAGGAAAATAGGAAGGAGCTGATGTCAGAAATGACAGCAGTAAAGAATACTGTGATGGAAATGAATAACAGACTAATAAGCATGGAAAGCAGAATCAGCCAAGCAGAAGAAAGAATCTCAGAGCTTGAAGACCAAAACACAGAACTAACCCAAACTGTCAAAAGCATAGAAAAGAATCTCAAAAAGACAGAACAAAACCTGCAAGAGATGAATGATCACTTCAAGAGACCAAACCTAAGAGTAATTGGGCTTCCTGAGGCAGAAAGAGAAACAGAAGCCACACTGGAACAAACATTTCATGAAATCGTTCAAGAAAACTTCCCTCATCTCATTAAGGATGAAAAAATTAAAACACAAGAGATTCAGAGAACCCCTGCAAGACAACAAATGAGAAGACCAACTCCCAGGCACATAATATTTCACCTAAACAAAGTAGGTATGAAAGGAAAAATCCTAAAGGCAGTAAGAGAAAAAGGCCAGACTACCTACCAGGGAAAACCAATTAAAATAGCAGCAGATTTATTCACATAAACCCTTCAGGCGAGGAGAACCTGGAGCCCTATCTTCAAAGTTCTAAAAGAGAAACAATTTCAGCCAATAATAACCTACCTAGCCAAACTAAGCTTCATTAGTGAGGGAGAATTGAAATATTTTCCAGACATCCAATCCCTAAGAACCTATACTGCCACCAGACCACCTCTACAAGAAACACTTAAGAAAGTACTGAACACAGAAGAAAAAGAACAACAGAATTCTTCACGAGTACAGGCAAAAGATTAAAAACACACATGAACCAACTCCAAAACCCAAAGAAAGACAACAAATAAACAGGAACAACTCTGTAAGAACCTTATGACAGGGATCAACTCTTGCATTTCAATTATTAGCCTAAATGTGAATGGACTAAATGCACCACCAAAAAGACATAGAATGGCAAAATGGATAAAATATCATCAGGCAACAATCTATTGCCTTCAAGAGACTCACCTCACTAGAAAGGACACCCACAGATTCAAAGTAGGAGGATGGAAAACAAACTTTCAGGCGAATGGAATACAAAAGAAAGAAGGAGTAGCTATCTTAATTTCAGAAAAAATACCCTTCAAGCTATTAAAAATCAAAAAGATACAGAAGGCCACTACATAATGATAAAAGGCTCAATCCATCAACAAGAAATATCTATCCTAAACATATATGCACCCAACATAGGTGCGCTAACTTTCATAAAGCAACTTCTAGGAAAACTAAAGCAAGATATTGACTCTAACACCATCATAACTGGGGACTTTAATACCCCACTCACAAACCTAGACAGATCATCAGGACAAAAAAATCAGCAAGGAGATCCAGAACCTCAGTGTGACTCTGGACCAAAGGGACTTAATTGATACCTACAGAACACTCCATCCAAAGACCACAGAATACACATGCCACTCATCACCACATGGAACGTATTCTAAGATGGACCACATAATTGGCCATAAGTCAAGCATAAGCATATTTAAGAGAACCAAAATTGTACCATGCACCTTCTCAGACCACAGTGGAATAAAAATAAACATCAACAAGGTCCCCCCAAAACCCACAAAGACATGGACACTAAACAGCACGATGCTAAGCAACTCCTGGGTCAATGATGAAATCAAAACAGAGATCAAAAGATTTTCATTGTTTCATTGGAAACAAATGAAAATGAAGAAACATCTTACCAAACCTCTGGGAAACGCTGAAAGCTGTAGTAAGAGGGGAATTTATATCTCTACAAACACATGAAGAAAATGGAAGGAACACAAATTAACAACCTAACAAGCCACCTAAAGAAGCTGGAAAAGCAAGACCACAAAAACCCTAATTTCAGCAGAAGAATCCAGATCACCAAAATAAAAGCCCAAGTTCAGGACATAGAAGACAAAAAGATAATACAAAAAATCAATGAAACAAAAAGCTGGTTCTTCGAAAGGATAAACAAGATCGATGGTCCCCTAGCTAGGCTGACCAAGAATAAATGAGAAAAAAATCAAATAAGCACAATCAGAAACACAAAAGATGAAGTCACATCTGACCCTGAAGAAATACAAAAGATCATTGGAGACTACTATGTACACTTGTAAGGAAACAAAATTGAAAACCTTAAGGAAATGGAGGACTTTCTGACATCACACCACCTACCTAGATTGGAACAAGAAGAAAGTGAGACCCTAAATAAACCAATAACAATCAAGGAAATCGACTAGGTAATAAGAAAACTTCCTACAAAAAAAAAAAAAGCTCTGGTCCAGATGGCTTTCCAGCAGAATTCTACAAGAGATTTAAGAGGAGCTGATACCAATCCTACTGAAGATATTCCAGGTGATTGAAAAAGATGGATCTCTCCCCAAATCATTTTACGAAGCCAACATCACATTTATACCCAAGCCAGATAAAGACCCAACAAAGAAAGAGAACTACGGGCCAATATCTTTAATGAACATAGATGCTAAAATTCTCAACAAGATCCTAGCAAACTGGATTCAGCAATACATCTCAAAAATCATCCATCATGACCAAGTAGGCTTCATCCCTGGAATGCAAGGTTGGTTCAGCATTCGTAAAACCATAGATGTAATTAAATACATCAACAGATGTCAAAACAAAAACCACATGATTATATCATTAGTTGCAGAAAAAGCTTTTGATAAAATCCAGCACCCCTTTTGATAAAAAACCTTGAACATCTAGGCATACGGGGAACATACCTCAGAATAGTAAATGCCATCTACAAGAAACCCACAGCAAGCATACTCCTAAATGGACAAAATTGGAACCATTTTCCCTGAAAACCGGAACAAGTATGCCCACTCTCACCCCTCCTGTTCAACATAGTATTGGAAGTCCTGGCTCAAGCAATCAGAGAAGAGGAGGCAATCAGGGGTATCCAAATAGGAAAAGAGAAAATCAAATTATCTCTCTTTGCAGATGATATGATTGTGTACCTTGAAAACCCAAGAGAATCTGTCAAAAACCTTCTTACACTGATAAAGACCTTTGGCAAAGTCTCAGGATACAAAATAAATGTACAAAAGACAATCGCATTTCTCTACACAAATAATAAACAAACAGAAACCCAAATAAAAAACGCAATTCCATTCACAATAGCCACAAAAAAATGAAATACCTTGGCATCTTCCAAACCAGAGTCGTGAAAGACCTTTACAATTAAAATTACAAAACACTGCTCAAAGAAATCAAAGATGACACAAACAAGTGGAAAAATATCCCATTCTCATGGATTGGAAGAATCAACATTGTGAAGATGTTCATCTTACCTAAGGCAATCTACACATTCAATGCAATACCCATCAAATTACCAGCAACATTCTTCTCAGAACTAGAAAAAACAACACAGGAATTCATATTGAAACACAAATGTCCAAGAATAGCCAGAACAATCCTCAGCAAAAAAAACAAAGCAGGTGGTATCGCATTACCAGACTTCGAACTTTACTATAAAGCTACAATCATCAAAACAGCTTTGTATTGGTATAGGAATAGGCATATAGATCAATGGAATCGAATTGAGATTCTAGAAGCAAAACCTCAATTTGTCAACCAACTCATCTTCAACAAAGCCTCCACCACCTACCACTGGGGAGAGGAGAACCTATTCAGTAAATGGTGCTGGGAAAACTGGCTAACCACATGCAGAAGATTGAAACAGGACCCCTATCTATCCCCATGCACAAAGGTTAACTCCAAATGGATCAGAGAACTAAATGTAAAACCTCAAACCATAACAACCTTAGAAAATGAAGGAAATACCCTCATGGAAATTGGAACTGGCATCCAATTCCTGAACAAAACCTGAAACCCACAGATCATAAGAGAGAAGATAGACAAGTCAGACCTTATTAAACTGACAACCTTCTGCAAGGCCAAAGAAACCATCAATAGAGCAGGGTGACAGCCTACAGACTGGGAAAAAATATTTGCCAACACCAGGTCTGACAAAGGCTTAACATCCTGGATCTACAAGGAACTCAAACATGCTGAAAAGAAAAAAAAAAACAACCCCATTATCAAATGGGCAAAAGATATGAACAGACACTTCACAAAAGAGGACATCCGAGCAGCCAACAAACACATTAAGAAATGTTCAACCTCACTAATCATCAGGGAGATGCAAATCAAAACCACACTGAGATACTACCTAACTCCAGGCAGAATGGCAATTATCAGCAACTCAAAAAATAACAACTGCTGAAGAGGGTGTGGTGAAAAGGGAACACTTCTACACTGTTGGTGGGAGTGTAAACTAGTGTAACCTCTGTGGAAAGCAGTGTGGTGATTCCTAAAAGCTCTAAATATCAACCTCTCATATGACCCCACAATCCCCTACTGTGAATATACCCTGAAGAACTCAAATCACTCTATAAAAAGATACCTGCACACGTATGTTTATCGCAGCATTATTCACAATAGCAAGAACCTGGAAACAACTGTGCTGCCCATCAAAAGAGGACTGGATTTTAAAAATGTGGTACATATACACGATGGAATACTACGCAGCCATAAAAAAGAACAAAATCATGAATTTTGCAGCAACCTGGATGGAACTTGAGTTTGTAATACTGAGTGACCTCTCACAGAAACAAAAATCCAAGTATCACATGTTCTCACTCATATAATGGACCTTAAACATCCAATGTAATACTATAAGAAAATGACTGATGTATTGGGAAACTCTGGGGAGGGGAGGGGGATGGGATTAACAGTAGCAAATATCTGTCTGGGGAAGGGGAAACACCTCTTATCAACAGGGTGGCTGAATGAAACGTAATTGTACCCCTACCCTTAACTACCCACAAAAGTATAATAAAAAATATTGATTTAAAAAAAGAATTGTCTTGTCCCTTGTCCTACTTTGGCATTACTTTTGGAATTACCTTTCTGCAATGCTTATTGGCCTACACATGAATTATAAACTGCTTGACTGTAATCAATTTTTCGCATATCTACTATTCCAAATTCATACTTAGTGTTTAAATAACTTAAGCCTCATGATCTGACTCATGTAAAACTTTCATTGACTTTTACTGGAGTGGTGAAATTTTGTCAGACACCCAGAATTTAATTCACTGCTACATCCCAGAATACACACTACAGATGAGAAACTGATGAACTTTATACCACACAGCGGGATAATGTTCTTTTAATACTTTCCTGTTCTCAATGGGATTTTTTCTATAAATATATAACATTCATAATGACATTTAGATTCCTGGTAGTATTAACTTATAATATAAATATATACTTGATGATTTTATTGTATAAAATGTTATCATAACTGTATATTGTTAGCATCATTGTCATGTTCCTTTAAATTTACTTTTTGGGCACTCAGGTTAAATGGAGTCTATGTACAGAAACAATAAATTTTTTTGTTGGCTGTTCATTCCTGAAACGCTTAGGCCTAGTTTTAATGGCGATGTTAGGTAGCTAACTTTTTTCTCATGTTGATGAAATTAAAGATGACCTAAACTAAGGATGAATCAAAAGGAACTTAAAAGTTCCAGAATGATGGCAGCATTAGCGCACATATTCTACCCATAAGCAAAAATCTACCGCTTTGATCAAAGAATGTCAACAACAGGTACAGTGGAATTGGATGATGGGACTTAGGGGAGGTCATTTGACTTTGAGAATGATTCCAAACACAGACCACAAATGTTAAAGAATTTCTTCCAAATATGGTAACGCTTAGAACCAAAATAAAGGGAGATACTATTTTTTTTAATAGGCTGTAGCAGTCTTACAGGCAGCAGAGGAAACTCTAGCAAACTCTGCTAATATCGGAGAGGCAAAGTTGGAGCTGCAGACTGGCCTGAGGAATGATGGGGACTTCAAGCCTCTTTCCCACCACAGTTCAGCAACATTCCTAGGCTGTGCTGGCATCTCTGGAATGTAAAGTGAGCACCCAGCCCCTCTTCACTTTGTTTTTCTGATCTGGCTTTTTCCTAGCTACAAAGTTCCTCAGATGGAGAGAAGAAGCCTAAGGTGCAGGAATAAGACCAGAGGAAGTAGAGGAGAGAATATTGAGCACACAACAAAAGATTAACAATGGAAGAAACAGCATGAAGCATGGAAAACTGAACTAAGATGTGGGAGAAAAACTTGCACCCTGCAAATATTAGCTTGTATTCCAATCCTAGTTCACTGATTACTTGGTTTGTACTTCTGAGCAAGTTTTTAAACCAGTTTGTGCCTGTTTCCTCATCTATAAAATAGGGATAATAAGCAACCTATATGTGAGGATTAAATGAGAATAGGTAACTTATATTTAAAAAAATTATTGCAATACCTGGCACATACTAAGTGTTCCATAAATGCAAATTGCTTTCATTAAATTAATTGAAAATATTTAGTTTATATATTTAAATTATTAAATATTGCTATTATTAAATTTAAGTAACAATAGGATTAAACAACTTTTTTATTTAATAGATGAAAGCTCCAATTAGGTTTTAACATGTAGCTTATGTGATGTGCAAAAGAGACAATTGAAATGATGTGACTCAAAAGTTAAAAACAAAGGACATTATGCTGGAAAAGCTAATCAATATAGCCAAGTAAGATTCGCTCCTTGTAATAGTATCCTAACCACAGTAATAAAGGTCATATTCTGTTAAACCCAAAATTCAAAATCCAAGAGAGCACCAAAGAGCCAGCTCTGATGCAAACACACAAGGGTCTTTATTCAGGCTTGAGTCTGGGCTCACGAATGAAGCCGGCTGTGGCTTCAGGGATGAAAGCCCCAATCCAGTATGGCAAGCAGTTTTTATACACCATTACAGAGGGAGGGGAAAGAACTTTAAACTTGGTTTTACATGATTGGGTAATTTCTCCTAATGGGTACGGGAACACTTGGTATTGGTAGGTGCCTTTCATGGGCTTCAACCTGACTGTCCGTGATTGACAGAAACCCACTTAACAGGCAGAGTGGAATGTCAATAAGTTAGGTTCATACAGTCACTGCGTATAAATTAACTTGAGCAAGTAGGCAGGAGATTACTAGCGTCTCCAAGTCTGCTGCAAAGGAATGTCTGAAAGGGGCTTTTCGCTTTAACATTTACATCCCGTTGTAAAAGCAGAAGTCAGCATGGCAATTGGGACTAACAATGCTTAACCCAAGAGTTCTAAATACAAATACTACTTAAGACATTATATAACTACACAATCAGTCGCTACCCGGCACCTGACATATGTCTAATTCTACGGGGTCTGAGGTAGGATTTAAAGTACTAAGATTTCATAAAGTACAGTGAACATGAGGTAGGAATACACAAAATATATAGTAAACATGAGATAACTAAGATTTCATAAAGTACAATGAACATGAGGTAGGGATATATAAAATATAGTGAACTAAACACTACTTTTACAGCAAGTATGGCTTTTTAAGTTTCTTGGTTTCTTGGGTCTCTCAATTCTTTACTCTCTGACTCTAGACCATCTCTGGCTATAAGCTATTGGACCAAGAACAGACACATGACCAAAGACAACCACACTGTGCTTTTGTACCCCAGCTGAAAAGGACTCTGGAGAGGATTTATTTTTTAAAGTCCGGGAATTTAATAAATGAGTTGAATAGAAGTGTGTTGGAGTGAATCAGTAACTCCTTGTATCTTTAAATGAGGGACAATCAGAAAAGGAACCCACAAACCCAAGATTGCCCTGGGTTGCCAGGTGAGAAACAAGGGAAATGCAAGGTTATTGTATATCCCTGCAGCAGGACGCTTTTTCTGCCTCTAGTTTCGGCCCTGAGAGCACTAAATGACAGCTGTAGAGTCTTCTACTATACTGTGTCTATGGGTGAGGCTGGGATCCTGACAGAGAATAAGGTTATCCTGGAGGATGGAGGAGTTGAGAATTCTTGGCACCCCAGGCTTTCTGAGGCATTTGCCAGTGCAAGCCCCCTCTCACATGTGAGGGGACATCCCTTTAAAAAATCCATCCTGTGACCAAAGCTTGGAATGAAGCACTGGCTTTTGGAAATAAGCAAAGGCAGATTAAAGAAGAAAGGCCCTTTGCTGTGAGTTCTAACTGATGTTTCCCATCAGGGCCCTGAGGCTTACTTAGCCTTTATTTCTAGAAGAATGGGGAGAGGAGAGGCTAGTCCCACTTGTTGCTAAGCGACAAAAGCTTTCTCAGGTCAGGTTTGCCCCTATTAAGAATCAGTGACAGCCGGGCTCGGTGGCTCAGCCTGTAATCCCGCACCTTTGGGAGGCTGAGGTGAGTGGATTGCCTGAGCCCGCAGGTTCGAGACCCACCTGGGCAGCGAGACCTCATCTCTACAATAAATCAAAAAAATCAGCTGGGCATGGTAGCGCACGCCTGTAATTCCGGCTACTCGGAAGGCTGAGGTGGAAGATTGCCGGAGCCCAGCAGGTCGAGGCTGCGGTGGCTGGGAGCGGCCACTGCACTCCAGTCTGGGCGACAGAGTGAGACTCCAACTCAAAAAAAAAAAAAATCAGTGACAAGGTGGATGTAGCCATGCAGGGAGAAGCCTCTCATTTCAAGATTTCTGGTTCTGTATTTTCAGTCACGAAGTCCTCAAGATAAAATTGACTGGAAGACGATCAGAGTTCATGAGTGATGTTTTTAGATATATGCCAAGCCTGAGAAGAAGGAAGTTTCAGACTCAAACCAACACAGTGGGGCATCTTATCTTCCCCTGCAAAGTGCAGACCCAGTACAAAGGATGCTAAGAATACATTTAACAAGAAATATATAGAACTCATGTGTAGAAAAAAAAACAGCCAACTAACCAATCAAATGAAGGACATATGAGTAAAAGAATATCAGAATGAATGGAGAGACATTGCCCATCCTCGTTGGGAGGACAGACAGTATAAAGATGTGAATTTTCTGCACATTTATTTGTAAATATAATGCAGAGACCCATTTTTTGACATGACAGCATAACTCTCACTTATTTGGAAGACTAAATATGCAGAAATACCCAAAATCACACTGAGAAAAAATAAGTACAGAGTAAGAATTTACCTATGATATTAAAAACCATATTGTTAAGGTGTGGCAATCGAAACAGTGTGATAGTATGTGATACCAGCATCAGAATAAACAGGCAGGTCAGTGGAAGAGATTAAAGAGTCCAGGGGCAAACCCAAGTGTAAAAACCCTGAGGAATTTAGAAAGCACTATAGGAGACCTGTCATATCAATGCTATGAATGGATGTATTTAAAAAATGTTTTGGAACAAATAGATAGTGTTTGCAAAAAATCTAACATAGGAACCCTGCCTCTCTCTGATTATATTTTGAAATTTTATATCAGAGATGTAAATGGAAAAAATAAGATCAAGAAGTATGAGAAGAAGTTTTAGATGAACAAAGCTATACTCTTGGGGTCCAGAAGTGTACTAGTCTGCTATGTCTAATACTATAATAAGATCCCTTGGCTTAAATAAGCTACATTTATTATTTCAGTTCTGGAGGCTAGAAGTGCAAGATCAAGGTGCTGGCAGGGTTTGTTTTTTCCTGAGGCCTCTCTCCTCCATGTATTCTCACATGGCCTTTTCTTTGTTCATGAGCCCCCTTGGTGACTCTTCCTCTTTTTTTTTGGAGTCAGAGTCTCACTCTGTCACCCAGGCTGGAGTGCAGTGGCACGCTCAGCCTCTACCTGCTGGGTTCAGGCAATCCTTCCACCTCAGTCTTCCAAGTGGCTAGAACTATAGGCCCACATCTCCTTACTTGGCTAATTTTTTGATTTATTGTGTTGTACCCGAATCCTGAATCCGAGAGACCGCCAAAGAGCCAGCTCCAATGCAAACACACGAGGGTCTTTATTCAGGCTCAAGTCTGGGCTCACAAACTGAAACTGACACAGTGGCTCGAGAATGAGAGCCTTGACCTAGTACAGCAAGTGGTTTACATACACATTTGTGAGGGAAGGGCTGGGTGTGACCGGTTTTTCCTAGGCTTAAGACATTGTTCAATTAGAAGAGGGCATGACGTAGAAAACGAAGTCCACGGACCTCGCATAAATAGTTCTCAGTTAGGTCCGCAGTGATGTCGGGGGACAGGAGTGTTTGAGATTGGTGGGTTCGCTTTTGATTTGCACGGGCTCAGCTGTCCCTGATTGTTTACTAACAGCTACATGGGCAGAGTGGAGTCAGTCAAGCCATCTGGACTGTTAGATAAGCTGTGGTTCACACAGTCACTGTGACTGTGCATAAATCAGCTCGGGCATACAGGCAGGTTTGAGATAACACAGAGCCCACCAGAAGTGCGGCTGGTGCCACAGAGCCCACCGTAATTCAAGCAAAGGAATGTCCGGGAGGGGCTTATTGCTTAACATTCACACACTGCCAGCAGAAGAAGCTGGTTATTTCAATTAACATGGTTATTATGAGACAAACAAAAACTAAACTTAACAAAGTTCTAAGTACAAACACTAGAAACACTTCATAACTTTACAGTCACAGCCCCTACCAGGCGCCCTACATATGCTTAGTCCTACAAGGGTAGGGATTTATAAAATACAGTGAACGTGAGGTAGGAATTCATACAGTAATAGTTATAGGGATTTATAAAATACAGTGAACGTGAGGTAGGAGTTCATACAGTAATAGTTCTTTTTGAGTCTTTTGAGTCTCTCAGTTGTAGAGATGAGGTCTCAGCAGGTTGCCCGGGCTGATCTTCAACCCCTGGACTCAGTCAATCCTCTCACCTTGGCCTCCCAAAGTGTTGGGATTACAGGCTTTAGCCACCATACCCAGTTCTTCTACTTTTAAGGACACAGTTGGCCAGGCTCAATGGTTCAGCCTGTAATCCCAGCACTTTGGGAGACCGAGGCAAGTGGATTGTCTGAGCCCACAAGTTCAAGACCAGCCCAGGCAACTTGCTGAGACTTCATCTCTACAATAAATAAAAAATGAACCAGGCATGGTAGCATGCACCTGTAGTCCAGCTACTTGGAAGGCTGAGGGGGAAGGATTGAGGGAGCCCAGCAGGTGGGTCCTGGGGTGGTGGTGAGTGGGTGAGTGTACCATTCCATTCCAGCCTGGGCGACAGAGTGAGACTTCAACTCAAAAAAAAAATTGAATAAAAGGCCACAGTTACATTGGATTAGGGCCCTACCCTTGAGACCTCATTTAACCTAATTACCTCTATAAAGGCCCTATCTTTAAATCAGCCAGATTGGGGTTAGGCTCTCAACATACACATTTTGAAGAATACAGTTCAGTCCATAGAAGGAAGTATTTTCTAAGTTTACCTGAAAGAATAGCCATTCATTTATTTAATTAGAAATCAAAGGACTTCAAATAAAATAACAATCTCATCTTTTATTGATTCAATTTTTTAAATTTATGTGTCTTAGCACAAGTAAGAGTATGTGGCTTCAAGCACAGTAGAAGCATTCTCTCATACTATTGGTGTGAGAATATGTGGTTATGAATACTGTGCAGGGCAATTTGGTTATTTGGAGCATATTAAAAGAATGTGTGTACTTCTCCATTTCTTAGATTTTATCCTAAAGAAGGAGTCCAATGGATGAGTGTAGGTGTATGTTCAAAAATGTAAGATCATTTCAGATAACAAGAATAGGAATCAAATTTGGTGTTAATAAATAGGGAATTGGATGAGCTAATTAAAATACCAGTTATACATGGAATACTCTTTAGTCATTAAGAAATGTGTGGAGGATCAACTTTCTGGATCTGGACATAGAATCTCTGCTGTATCCTGTGAAGTGAAAAAAAGTAGGGTATAGTATGTACCTGTTTATATAGAAAGTATAAATAGGAGTACATATTATAAAACATAGTTGCATATTGTCTGAACTATTTACATTGAACATAAATATTTTACTAATCAGAAAAGCAAGGTATAAAAAACCCAATTACTTGGAGAAATGAAAAACATATTCCATATATAGAAAAGCATATGTCAAAAATAAAAAATAAAAGTAGATAAAATACTCTAGTTTGACAAGGAGGCTCAGAAA
>JAPVLO010002713.1:0-30546 GCA_027257055.1 Cephalopachus bancanus | reverse complement strand
ATAACTAAATTGTTTTGATGAGCATGTTGATACACAATTTATTTGGATTATGTTGCTTTAGCCATTCTGCCAACATATTTCTTTCAACTGGGAAATCTAAAACATTGAAATTCAGTTATTAGTGATATGTGATGTACTGTTCCACTCAACATGTTGATAGCTAGTTGATTTGTTTTCTCCATTGAGTTGGTGTTTTATAAACCTTGTGACCTTTAGAATTTTCAGTGTTTTTCTGCTGATACATTTTGTTCCATTGTTTTATTGTTTAGAACTCCTTTGAACATTTTTGGTAAAGCTGATCTTGTGGTGGCAAATTCCCTAATCATTTTCTTACCTGAAAATGTTTCATTTATGCTCAATTATGAAACTTATTTGCAGAACACAGAATTCTTGGCTGACAGTAATTCTGTTTGAGGCTGTTAAATGTAGTACCCAAATCCCTTCTGGGTTGTCAGGTTTCCACTGAGAAGTTTGTTGTTCACCCGATATGTTTTCCTTTATAAGTTTAGTCTGACTGCTCTTAGAACTCTTTCTTTAATGTTGACTGGATAGCCTAATGATTATATGACTTAGAATGATATTTTTGCAATGAATCTTCCAGGAATTCTTTTGCTTTTGAATATGGATATTCAAGTCTTGGCAAGGCAGGATAATTTTCCTCAATTATTCCAAGTGGATTTACCAAACCAGATTCTTTTTCTTCCTCCTCTGAAACACCTATGAGTCTTCGATACGGATGTTTTAGTCAATTCCACATTTCATAGAGACTATATACAGTTCTCTTGATTTTTTTTTCTTTTTCAGAATGGGTCAATTTAATTTAAGAGCCTTGTTTTAGGTTCTTAAAGCCCTTCTTCTACAAAGTCTAGTATGCTGTTAAAGCTGTCTACTTTCTTTTTTAATTCTCTATATAGGTCTTCTATTTTCAAAAGTTCAGAATTTTTTGAAGTCTCCATCTCTTTGGATAATATATAATTCGTATCCTGAATAGTTTTTATTCTTTATGTGCATTTTCAACTTTCTGTTGGATCTCACTGAGCAATTTTGAATTCAACCTTTTGAATTCTTTCACTAGAATTTGAAATTTCATGTTGGTTCAAATTCACTGCTCAAGAGAGAGTGTGGTATTTGATGAACATTAAAAATTTCAACTTTTTTCTGTTGCCAGTATTATTTCTCTTGTTCCTTCTCACTTAGTCAGATGATTTCTTCTTATGATTGCTAAATTCATTTTTATTGAATTGTTTTTATCTTCAATTAGATAAAGTTTTATCTTTATCTTGGAACTTTTATGTGTATAGTTTATGTTCATCTAGCTTTGATACCTAGCTTTCAGTGGTAAAGACTCTGTGTGAGAAACTTGGTTATAAAGAATTTGTACATTGACTTTCCCCAAACTGCTTGTTGAGTAATAATCGAGTGTGTTTGTAGATTCACTGTCTCCAGTAGGTCTAGAATGCCAGAAGCCTCATGAAGCTGATCTTTTCCCCCAGAAGTATGGTGTTGTCTCTCTTTTTCGCAGTGATTTTTCTTTATGCAGTACCTACAATAACACAAAGCAATATAAAATGCATTTTCAAAAACAAGAGTATGGTCAAACCATTATCAACTATATCAAGTGTTACCATTGAAAATACCATAAAATAAAAAGTGGTTAGAAGAAATAAACAGATTATAAAGAAATGGTAGTCCCACGTTTCTGCTGTTTAATAAATATTTTAGACATTTCTTCCTCTCAGAATAATGAGAGTGCCATTGCTATAGTAGAGATGGATGGCAGAGTAGAGAGTTGTGTGGAACACAGAGAATATACTTTTATAAACACAGGATACTTTTATGGATTTTGTTAAATAAAGAAGGAGACACGCAAATTCAATAGATATCTAATTTTTGAAAGAAGAACTAAGTTTTAGATGATGGAAACAACTTGATGAGAGAAAGAATGAGACTATGGGAAATATATAATAATAAACAACTCCACAATCCACTAAATATAGATTCAGTGATAACTTTTGTACTTAAATGTCAAACAAAAAATATTATATATTCCTATTTTTTTAAATGTTTAACATTATGTCTGTTTGTTAATCTGCTAATTCTGTTTTCATAACAAGCATCAAAGAAAACAAAATGTGAAACTGACATATACTGCTTTTAGCAAGATGCATGAACTATTTGTAGAATTGGATTTATCCAGTATGGTATGAATTGCACTCGGGTTCAGAAAATTAATTGTTGTGTGTGAGTTTCTGTGTGTGTGTGTGTGTGTGTGTGTGTGTGTGTGTGTGTGTGTGTGCTTGTGGTATATTTGGCAGCATCCTTGGCCTCTACATAAAGCAGGTCAGTAGTACTGTACCAAATTGAGAAAGCCACAAATGTTTGTGAACTCTGCCAGTGAACCCATAGGGAGGTGTGTAGAAAGTCAAAAAGGCTATACTTGTAAGACTCTGTTTAGATGAGTATTTCCAAGGTCGTTGTCTTGAACGAATTGTATCTGCAGTCAAAACTTAAAAATAAAGTTCAAATGCATGTGCTGTTCTTTGTTTTTTGAAAGTATAATATTCTTTACAAAAGTTAGAATATTGAAACATAAGTTACAGATAAAATGCTGCCTGATACACTAAAGGAAAAAATGAATTAAAATGCAAGTTTTTCTTTCATACAGGTCGGCAAGCCCTCCTTGAAAACACACTGTAATGTTGGCGGTTATCATGTGAATGCCACCTTCTTCATAACACCTGCTTACATAATCTAAGCACCTCAAGAATGCTTGCAATTCAATTCTAGAAATGCTACATCTGTCCCTGAAATTCAGAGGATTTGGACATTTCAGTAGCCTCTCTTCCTACCAAACTGTTGACCTTTCCTTTCTTTAACAGCCTACATTATGTATAATTTCACAATGTAATCTATTTATTTTTCACTGACATTGGCCTATTTAAATAGAACATCCAAACCTCATTAAGACCATGTTTCTTAGTGACCCAATTTTTCAGTTTGTCCTCATATCTCAAACATGTATTGGTTTCTTGGGGAACTCATTGCTCCTTGTGTTCTACGTGTACATATTTGTGATTCGGTCTCACTTGAGAAAGCACATAAATGTGATTTATATGCAGCTGTCATTGGTCAATGTTTTGAACATCATGTTCACATTGACACCAGATATCATGTCATCCTTTGGAGTAAAACATTTTCTGAATGATATCGGTTGTAAAGCAGTTTTGTACACATACAGAGTGACCAGGGGTGTTTCCATCTGCACTACCTCTCTTCTGAGTACATTTCAAGCCATCACCATCAGCCCCAGTAATTCTAAGTGGGCACAGCTTAAACCTAAACTCTCTACATACATTACCCCCACTTTTCTTTCCTTCTGGATCATCAACATGGTGGTTTATATCCACGTTATTGAGACCGTGGTAGCCACGACCAATTTTACTATTGTTGGTGCTGGGTATTCTCAAGCCTATTGTCGTACCAAACCTGGACATCTCCCTCGAGGTTTATTTATAAGTGTCCTTGTGATTCGAGACCTCCTGTTTGTGCTTCTCATGGTCTGGACCAGCATCTACATGGTGATTCTCCTCTACAGACACCACCAGGGAGTCCAGCATCTGCACAGGCCCAGTAACTCTTACCAACCATCTCCTGAAAACAAAGCCACCCACAGTATCCTTCTGCTGGTAGGTTGCTTTGTGTTCTTTTATTGCCTAAACAACTTCATGACCATTTATTTATTTTATAGACCTGAGAAAATTCAGAGGCTAGAGATGATTACTGAAATTCTTTCATCATGCTACCCTACTCTATGCCCATTTGTGCTGATGAAAAATAATAAAGTCATTTTCCAATTTATTTCTTCTCCTCTAGTATGAGAATTGTCACTTCGCCAAAAGCATTCAATGATTGATATGACAACCCACAATTTCTATTGCAAAAATATAGTCTCCACAATGATTTTTATGAAGGAAAAACTGTATTGTTATTAAACACTTGAAATAAGTCTAATTTTAATTGATAAATGTTTAAATTATAACATAAAGATTTTATAGTCTCACCATGAGTAAAGATACATAAATATTATATTAATAATTCTCACATTAACTGTATATTTAAATTATGTGACTTTGAAACCAATAAATAAATTACATTTGTTTAAGCCAAATTTTATCTCTTTCTTCTTGCTCTTTTTTTATTTTAAAAATGCGGGGTTGAATTCAGGATTAGGTATACAAGTGGTCATCGAACAGGTTATATAATATTATACATATATATATATATGTATATATATATATATAGTTATACAGGTTATATATAATATCTGGGCCTGTTTTTGTCCCCATGTCACCTGGTTTAAGATCAGGTAACCTTACTGATGTTATGTGCCCACCTCCCTCCCTTGACAGTGTCCCACTATTGCCAATCCTTTTCTTGTAGTATTATGGTAAATGTTCAGGGTCCCATTATGAGTAAGAACATGTAGTTCTTTGTTTCTTTGATAGACCACTCAGTTTTATAGACTCTAAATCCATCTGAGTTGCTGCTGCAAAGTCCATACATCTGTCCTTCTTTACGTCTGTACAATATTCCACCATGTACATGTACCACATGTTTTTAATCCAGTCCAATTTTGATGGGCAGCATAGTTGGTTCCATATTTTGCTGTTGTGAATAGTGCTGCAATAAACATGTGTGTTCATGTATTTTTTTGGTAGAATTATTTGAGTTCCTCCAGGTATATTCCAGCAGGGAGATTTTAGGTCGGTTACCAGTTCCTTTAGAAATTCCCACACTACTTTCCATAGAGGTTGAACTAATTTGCATTCCCACACATAGTGTAGAAGCATTCGCTTTTCTCAACATGCTCACTAGCATCAGTTGGGTTTTTTTTGCAATATTAATGACGGCTATTCTCACTGGGATTAGATGATATCTCAATGTGGTTTGAATTGCATTTCACTGATCATTAGTAAGGCTGAGCACTTTTTCATGTGTCTGTTGGCTGAACAAATGTTTTCTTTTGAGAAGTGTCTATTCGTGTCTTTTGTCCACTTTTAAAAGGGAGTGTTTGTTTTTGTTTTTGTTTTCGTTTTGGCACATTTAAGTTCCTTGTAGATCCTAGAATTTAGGCCCTTGTCAGATATAGAGTGGACAAATATTTTTCCCATTCTGTGGACTGTCTCCCTCTTCTCTTGATGTTTTCTTTTGCTTTTCAGAATATTTTCAGTTTAATGAGGTCTCACTTGTCTATGTTACCTCTTATGGCATGGACATAAGGGGCTTTGATCAGGAATCGGTTGCCTACTCCAATTCCATAAAGATGTTTCCTTGGTGTCAAGTTGAGGTTACAGAACTCTTTGTCAATATTTTGCCCTGGTGATCTATGTAGGGTTGTTCATGGGTTATTTAAGTCTCCAACTATGATAGTGTTTGAGTCAACATCTGTTTTTAGTTTACTTGTTAGTTGCTTTATAAATGCTGGTGCTCCTGTGTTGGGTGCGTATATGTTTAGGATGGATATTTTTGTTGAAAGATTGAATCTTTTATCATTATGCTGACTCCTTCCATATCTTTTTAAATTTTTGATAGCTTAAAGGTTGTTTTTCTGATATTAATATTGTGACTCCTGCCATCTTTTGTGATCTGTTCACCTGGAAATTCATTTTCCATCTCTAACTTTGAGTCTGTGTGTGTCCCTTGTGGTAAGAGTAGATTCCTGGATACAGCAAAGTAGGGGACATGCATTTTATCTAGTTTGCCATTCTACATCTTTTCAGTGGTGCATTTAGTTCATTCATATTCAGGCCGATTATTGAAATGTGAGTATTTATCCCTGTCATGGGATTCTTATAAAGTTTTTTCTTGGTTTGTTTTCTTTTAGTTTTTGTGTTGATGTGTGTGTGCTTTCAAGTTTGCAGTAATAATGTATTCTCTGTTGATTCTGTGTTCTGCTTTTCTCTTGTGATATGTGTGGTCGTTCTTTTTTTCTTTCTTTCTTTTGTGCTTAATACCTTGTAAGTATCTCCTATAGAGCTGGTCTGGAAGCTGCATAATCCCTTAGGGACTGGACTCTGGGAAGGATTTTAATTCTCCATCGCTGATAAAGCTGAACTTGACTGATAAAGCTGAGCTTGACTGGGTGGGAAATTCTTGGTTGAAATTGTTTATCTTTGAGGACTGTCAGAGTCCACTCCAACACAAGGGTTAGGGTCTAAGGTGAGAGAATCAGATGCGGTGAAGGAAGGAGACATAAGTCAACTCCCTGGGTCGAGTTCGGGACTCTTCCAAAGTTTATTCAATTTTCACATGTTTATATAAGGCATTTTCAACCCTCAACCCCCTCACACATTTGCCCACAAAAGCTTACATTATGTTTTCTTTTACAATCAAATGTTCTACAATGATTTATTTGTTCCTCCCTATTCTTTTTTTGTTTCCATTATGTTAAAACCAACAGACAGGAATGAAATAACTTTTGCTAAAAATAATTAACTGTACCTTTCAACCCTTACCCCTTTTATATCATATTTCTAACAATTCTTACATGTAACTTAGCAGCAACATATTGGCGTTTACATCTATAACTAATTTTATTGTTTTCTTTTTTTTTTTTTTTTTGAGTTGGAGTCTCACTCTGTCGCCCAGACTGGAGTGCAGTGGCCGCTCCCAGCCACCGCAGCCTCGACCTGCTGGGCTCCGGCGATCCTTCCACCTCAGCCTTCCAAGTAGCTGGAACTACAGGTGTGCACTACCACACCCGGCTGATTTTTGATTTATTGTAGAGATGAGGTCTCGCTGCCCAGGCGGGTCTCGAACCTGCTGGCTCAGGCAATCCACTCATCTCAGCCTCCCAAAGGCGCGGGATTACAGGCTGAGCCACTGAGCCCAGCTTATTGTTTCTTATAACTAATTTTATTATTTCTTAATTATTTCCTATAAACTTTCCTATTATGTATCTATCTTTATTCTTATTTTACTTATATGAATCTTAATCTAATAATGCTTAACAACCTTTATATGAATTATGCTTGACTACTCTTATATCCTATATTTGTTTTCTATTAATTATTTTTTATCTAATTATCTTTGATCATCATCCTATTTTTATCTACTTAACTATTCTCTCCTATATTATTATACTTATACTACTAGATCATTTTACTCTTACAAACTTATATCTACTATGTCTATACTTTCCTGAATTATGTTTAAAAGCAGCTGCCCTCAGGATTGACTTGTCTCAGGTCTCACAAACTTCCTCCTCCATCTTACCCGTCTAAGGTGTTATTTTAGTATAGGGTCTGTTAACCATTAAAAATAAAGAATGGGAAAGTTCTTTTATTTTCTTTATACACAATGGTTTTGCTTTTTATGGAGACAAAGGTAACTAAACATTCTCTAGCGTCTCTAATGGCTGTGCTTTTGCTGTGTTCCTTATTCATGTCTCAAACTTCAGTTTCACCAATACATCATCCTCGCTTATCAGTTAATGCTTCATCAGAAAGGGGTACTTTCTGTCTTATGCACACACTCCCAAAGATCAAAGGGGGCCCATCAATGGGATCCATGGGGCTTTGCCTCCGGCATGGCCGCTTTAGCTGGGGCCTTGCTCCCAGCCAGCGTTTTTCCCATTTTCAGATAACCCTTACTTCGCCTTCTGTTAGGAGTTGTGGCTCCCGACATCTCCCCCTTTTTTATTTTTTAAAATGGCGAGGTGGATAGCATCAGAGTTTTGTTGGGCTGCTGTCCTCAATTTTTGAATAATGACTGGTAGGATAAACAGCAAAAACAGAACAATTAATCCAACCGCTATGATATTGTAAATTAAGTTCCATAGGGAATTAGAAGAAATAAAATGAGTAAGAGTAGAAGTAAATTTAGTTGCCAATTGAGAGAAGGAGGTTGGAACTAAATGAGCCTGAGAGATAGCCGTGATTTGAGTACGCAGCTGTTGAATAATTAATGTTGAATGAGTGGAGTCCCAAACTCCCATTAAGTGTTTCTGAACACAGCCCAAGTTATATTTTGGCTGTCATAAGGTATTGGGGTGAAACAAATCCATTTATATTGGGTATGACGAGCAGCAGACATTTGTACTTTAATATGTTGTATCTGATTTCCAATATATACTAATGCAGATTCTAAAGTATTTAATCTATGATAATGCCTTTATCTATCTGTTCTTGGGTAAATAAGGCTAGACTAACATTTTGAGATAACTCATTCACATGTTCTGCAGTGTGTACTTCCTGCACCAAGGCAGTGGCAGAAGCTGCCACAGATCCTATAATGGCAATTAAAGCTGTAATTCCTAAAATTAAAGCTGCCACAAATCTCTGAGATCTAGCCAAAGAGGACATTATTTGTTCTAAAATACATGTACCAGGAGAAGCATACCAAGGAATAGGTAATTTAACAGGCACAAACACATATGTCGGCTGTTTTAGCAAAAATACCTGGGCTGGATTTTTACCAATACAATTTGACAATGAAGAATTTTCACAAGTAATTTCAAAATGCCCATACTTATAATCCATAGAATATCTAGAATAATAATTTGCAGTTAACAAAACATATGGGGAATCTACACAAGCTTGTAAGAAGGTTGTAAAATTAGAATGAGGATGATAAAGTGTTACAGGACCTGTTGCTGCAAACAACTGATAAAGCTGAGTCTGTAATGAATGATTAGAGGATAGAGAACTTTGAAACATGGGTGTAGCCCATCCATATGGGTGCCTTCTAGCTGTGGCAAGTGTAGGGCCATTAAAACCCCAGTCACTAATATATAGTTTTTCACTGGGTACAGGATAGTCCACCTTAGAGTTATAAGCACAGTCTCTCCATTTCGAGAAGCCAGCATCTCGCCGTATGCATGACCAGTCCTTTTCCGTATCATTGAAGGGGCAAGCAGGTATGCTGAGAGGCGATGAAGCTCTAGTCGCACGGCTAGGGGCGGTTCCTCCAGGCATTAACATCTCCAGTCACCAACCATCCTTGATATTGTCCTGATAAGGGCTTTCTGTACTCAGAGACTTAAAGGTAGACATTAAGCAAGAAGTCTGGTAATTATTAAAAGCAGAATTATTATAAAAACAAATAGGGAGGGAGTTGGAATGCCCTTCATAAGAAAAATTACGATTAGTAACATGTTTGACTTGAGGACGAAATAAAGCAGGCCCTCCTCTTTTCCTGTAAGAAGAGACTTCCATTTTCTCAGAGGTTTTATACTTCCTTCTGGATCTCAATGTCTAGCCATAGCTGAATAGCCTGAAGAGTCCAAATTTAAATGATTAATAACAAATAAAGTGTGATTCAAGATGTGGTGAGGAGAGCTATACTTGAACTCCCCTTTTGTAACTTAATTGATTTTTTAAAGTTTGATGAGCTCTTTCAACTATGGCTTGACCTTATGGATTGTAGGGAATTTCTGTGGAATGAGAAATATTAAATTGGGAGCAAAATTGCTGGAAAGACTTAGATGAATATGCAGGACGGTTGTTGGTTTTCAGTTGCTCTGGCATAACTAGCTGTGAAAAGCAAAAGAATAAATGTTGTCCCATGTCCTTGTAGGCTTCTCCAGTTTTGCTGAAGCTAAAATAACATGAGAAAATGTATCCACAGTCACATGCAAATAAGACAATTTACCAAAGCTGGGAAAGTGAGTTACATCCATTTGCCATAGCATGTTAGGTCTCAGTCCTCAGAGTTGACTCCTCCTGGAGCTGGAACAAAAGTTTTTAAATTCTCAGAAAGTAAACTGAATGTAAATTGTTTACAGTCCTCTGGGCTTAAAGGTATAGTAAAGAAACAATTCTGTAAATCAATAACTATAATATTAAAGTTAACAGGTATAGCAATCCAAGCTGCAAGCTCCATGGCTCCCATAGTAGTGTTAATAGCTCTTAAATCCTGTAAAAGTCTCCATATACCAGATTTTTTCTTACTTACAAAACTAGGAGTGTTTTCAGGGATAGTGGTTGCCATTCAGGGGGGCTAGTAGAAGGCTCTATATGACCAGCCTTTAATTGTTGTTAAACTAGTTTTTTGACTGCCTTAGCTTTTCCAAGGGCATGGGCCATTGTTCCCACCTAAACCGGTTTGTCAGCTTTTCAGGTAATAGGGTCTTGGGAACAATGGATAAATTTGAATAGCCAATGCCAGCTCCATTTGTCTTTTCATTAACTTGGACAGGTTCCTGCATTCCCTGTCCGTCTTTGCCAAGTCCCTTAAAGGGATCATGGCCCATCTACAGCATTTGTGCTGAAGCTTTATCATTAGGGCTATATAAATGCATGCTTATTTGAGCAAGAATATCTCTTCCCCATAAAGTAAAGGGGATAGATGGAATAACGTATGGGCTAAAAGTTTTTGAAGTCTCATCTGTCCAATTTAAATTTTTAGAGCTATTGGGTACTGAGGGTGCTCAACCAGTGCCTATGAGTCCTGAAGGAGTTTTTTGAGTAGACCAAGAAGCAGGCCGATTTTCTCGACAATACAGGAAACATCGGCTCCAGTGTCCAACAAGCCTTTAATCTTAACTCCTTGTATATATAAGTCTTCTAGAGGTCTAGAGTTAGTAACCACCTGAACCCAAAAAGCAACATCGCTAGAGTCAAATCCAGAGTTACCTCTAGGCAGGTTAGTTAAAGTTTTGCCTGTTTTGTGACAAGGCAAGAGCAGCAACTAGGCTATTCTCTGACCTTTGTTAAACTGCAGTTTTGCTAGGGGGAGTAACAAGCACCTGGATTTTGTTGGTAATCTGAATCTACCACTCAAGGAATTATAGAAACTCCCTGTAAAGACAAGAAACTTTTGCCTAATATTATACCCACTATTTCTTCCAGGAGAGGGCCCTTTACTCCCATAGGAATTGGGGTCACCGGAATGTCCGGAGTTAATATTATTGTGGTAAAGGAACACAAGTCCAGTCCTGTACTCCCAAGGGTGGCTCAGATGAGTTCTGTGATGGAGCAGAAGGTATGAACAGGTTCATGGTGGCAGGTGGAGCCAGGGCTGGCCCCTCTGGAAGTTTCCCTGAGCTGAAGTGGCTTGTTGTTGATTTAAAGGAGTACCATTTTTATGAAATTTAGATAGGCATTCTCTAGCTTAATGAAAGACTTTTTGGCAATTGGGACTCAAAGTTTTTAGTTGAGTAGACCCAATAAATGGCGACAGTGTGCGATGTAAGTTAGCCATACCTTGCTTAACCAAACAATCTCTGTTAATGTATCTGACTTGACCACAGTTAAAGCAAGACTGCAATGAGATATTCTTTTGCTTATTACTTATATACTTTTACTTATATTACTTATATATTGTTTATGTATTACTTATATTATTTGTTACTTATATATTGTTTATATTGCTTATATATATTGCTTATATTGTTTATATATATATATTGCTTATATTACTTATTTTACTTATATTACTTATATTACTTACATATTACTTATATATTCTTTATATATAGCTTATATTGCTTATATATATAACTTATATTACTTATATCACTTATATATTACTTATATACTTTTTCTTATTATTACTTGAGCTTTCTGCATTCCTATAAGAAAAAGAAAAGTGTAACTAAATTCAGGCTTTATTTCATTATTCTTAACTTTTAAAGGAAAACTTTAAAAAGAGGTGCAGTAAGGGTGGCAAAAAGGAAGCGTTTTTAATCATCATCATTATCGTCAGCATTGTCTGATATAATGAATTATATTGCAGGTCTTTTTTATCAGTCTTATTAAAGCCTAACAAGTGTTATTAGCATTTTCAACAGCCAATTGTTTTACTAAAATTTCTGCTGCCTCTTTACTAGTAATTACTCGTTTGATGGTGGTGGTTATTTTGGAGATGAAATCCTTGTAATTTTTATCTGCCTTTTGCTTTATCTCAGACAAAGAAAGAGTTTGAGTGGAATTAGCAGGCAACTTTCTCCAAGCTATAGAAGCACAGTGGCTTATTTGACTATACACTTTTCTAGGAAAAACTACTTGAGCGTTGTATGTGGCATACTGCCCAGTACCTGTCAGCATATCTTTAACAATAACAAATGTATCTGGTGGCCGATTTTGATTTTTTGCCATTTGAATTTGCACCTGATCTTCATACTCTGTTCTCCAAAGTAAATAGGCTCCTCCAGATAAGCAGCTTTTAGCCAATTGTTGCCAATCAAAAGGAACCATCCATTGCACCCCTAATCCCTCTATTAAAGAGAGAGTGTAGGGGGCGGTAGGCCCATAATCATGACAAGCTGTTTTAATCTCCTTGAGTAATTTAAAAGACAAAACTTCCCATTGTGGGTTCTCAAATTTGAAAGCAACAGGGAAGCAATGTAACAACTCCCCCTGTTCATGAGCCTGCTGCAAAGCTCCTCTAAACCCTGGCTTATACTTTCTTACCTTATCTTCTGGAGACAAAAGGGAAAACAAAGGAGCAGCAGGCAAAGTAGGGGGAGGCCAATCAGGATTGTGACACTTAGCAGCCTCCTCGTTTAAATCTGTTTCATCCTCAGGGGAAAGTTGATCATCAGGGCCATAAGTGGGGGGTTCCTCTTTCTCCCCTTCCTCGGAGTCAGATTGTCCTTCCTCTTGGGTTAGCATAATTTTAGAAGCTCTGGAAGAAGTTCTACTGAGCAACGGAGTGGCAGACTCAGTTTGAGAAAAAGTACCATAACAAGGATTAGTCATAAGAGCTTGTCTTAGTATATTCCACAGAGAATAAGCATCCTCAGGCATTTGAGTCCCCCCATTGGTAGTATACCATTTCTTAATATTTTTTCCAACCTGATCCCAAGTTTCCAAATCCAAGGTCCCCTCATCAGGGAACCAAGGATTTACCTTCTGAACAAAATCTAAAAATACATTTAACTTTTCCTTGCTTACCTTAATTCCTTTGTGTTGTAATGCTTTTCCCATAATTCTTAAATAAGTTTTTCTCTCTTTAGAACCAGAATGGCCCATACTTACTCTGTTACTTACTCTGTTACAGAGGCACAACAGCTTCTCAAGTTCTTGTCTATTTGTCCTATCCTTTACCTGCACTCACTCACAGGGGGTCCATGGCACCTTCAAGACAAAGTCCGCGCCTGAAACTACACACAATATACTTACCCGCTCTCAGGTCCCTGGTTCAGGCGCCACCTGTCAGAGTCCAGCTCCAACACAAAGGTCAGGGCCTAAGGCAAGAGAATCAGACACGGCGAAGGAAGAAGACACAAGTCAACTCCCTGGGTCGAGTTCGGGACTCTTCCAAAGTTTATTCAATTTTCACATGTTTATATAAGGCATTTTCAATCCTCAACCCCCTCACACATATACCCACAAAAGCTTACATTATGTTTTCTTTTACAATCAAACGTTCTACAATGATTTATTTGATCCTCCCTATTCTTTTTTTGTTTCCATTATGTTAAAATCAACAGACAAGAATGAAACAATTTCTGCCAAAAATAATTAACTGTAACCTTTTAACCCTTGCCCCTTTTATATCATATTTCTAACAATTCTTACATGTAACTTAACAGCAATATATTGGCATTTACATCTATAACTAACTTTATTATTTTTTAATTATTTCCTATAAACTTTCCTATTATGTATCTATCTTTATTCTTATTTTACTTATATGAATCATAATCTAATAATGCTTAACAACCTTTATATGAATTATGCTTGACTACTCTTATATCCTATATTTGTTTTCTATTTAATTACTTTTTTATCTAATTATCTTTGATCATCATCCTATTTTTATCTACTTAACTATTCTCTCCTATATTATTATACTTATACTACTAGATCATTTTACTCTTACAAACTTATATCTACTATGTCTATACTTTCCTGAATTATGTTTAAAAGCAGCTGCCCTCAGGATTGACTTGTCTCAGGTCTCACAAACTTCCTCCTCCATCTTACCCGTCTAAGGTGTTATTTTAGTATAGGATCTGTTAACCATTAAAAATAAAGAATGGGAAAGTTCTTTTATTTTCTTTATACACAATGGTTTTCCTTTTTATGGAGACAAAGGTGACTAAACATTCTCTAGTGTCTCTAATGGCTGTGCTTTTGCTGTGTTCCTTATTCATGTCTCAAGCTTCAGTTTCACCAATACATCATCCTTGCTAATCAGTTAATGCTTCATCAGAAAGGGGTACTTTCTGTCGTATGCACACACTCCCAAAGATCAAAGGGGGCCCATCAATGGGATCCATGGGGCTTTGCCTCTGGCATGGTTGCTTTAGCTGGAGCCTTGCTCCCAGCCAGCGTTTTTCCCATTTTCAGGTAACCCTTACTCTGCCTTCTGTTAGGAGTTGTGGCTCCCGACAGAGGACTTTGAAAACTGGACTCCTGTTCCTCCTAGATTGTAATGCTTCTGCCTATATGGCTGCTGCTTTTCCAATTGGTCATCCCTGGTAGATATTCTGACCTTTCTCTCTTGCTGCCAGTAGGAATTTTTTCTTTTGTACCTACTTTGTGTAGGCAAATTATTTTGTATCTAGGGGTTGGTCTTCTCATTTGATGTCTTTCAGTGATTATCTTTTGTGATTGGATAGTCACATCTCTGGTGAGATGGGAAAGTTTTCTTGGATAACTTCCTGGAATACTTGCTCCAAGGTGTTCTTCATTTCTTTTTTTTCTTCTGGGATACCAGTCAGGTGTAGGTTCTGCCTCTTGATATAATCACACATCTCTTGCAGGCTTTGTTCTTTCTTTCAGAGTTTTCTTTCTATGTTTTTTTACAGATCAGGTTAATTCTATCAGGTTCATTTCCACTATTTTGAAACAGGGCCGGGGATCAGAAACTTTGTTGTCTCTTGTAGTTTTGAGAGGAAAATAAGGTGGAGAATAGGATGCTAGGAATCAGAAAATACTTGCAAATCAAAATATTCACTGACTTGGATATGGGTTTCCTGAGACCCACTCCCCACCACCACTCTATATGATGATGCAGTGGGTATGTTTGTATGTTCCCTTAGTCCAAGCTAAGGTAACAGCAATGAGAACAGAGAAAAGTAGAATGCAATAGGTTGGACAAAAATAATAAAATTTTAAAAGCATACACACAGAAAAACAAAGTAGAAAACATCCCAGCTAGGTTTATCTGGGAATAGAGTAATTGTATCACAACTGACATCCAGGCTCCACCTGGGTTTGTCCCTCTCAGTCATTCCCCATCAGCATAGTCCTGATATTCAGAGGATTGCTAGGGAGAAGTGGGTTGGGTCAGCCCCAGACTCATCACTGGTCTCTTTGGGGCTCTTCCTCATCCTTTTCTGATCACACCCACAACTGAATCAGGGTAGAGAGTGGGGTGCCTGAGACTCAGCCCTTGTCCCGTCCCTCCAAATTTGTGATTTCAGGATATTCCCTCTAGGTCACGATCAACCCACCAGTCATAGAGATTGGGTCTGTCTCTCCAAGATGAGCAAGCTGGAGCAATTCCTTGCCCAGTTTTCAAGATGGTGACAGGATACCTGTTTTACCCACTTCAGTGGGACTCTGCGTCTGGTTCCCTCACTGCATTCCCTCCACAAACTTTCCTCCCAATGTCCACCCAGGTGCTACAGTGGTGAGGTAGAGTCTGGAGCCAGCAGTCACTCCCTTCTTGCTCTTTTTAAATGCAGCTACCAGATATTTAAAATTACAGTTTGGACTTGCAATGTATTTTCATTAAACTGCACTAAGCAACTTATTACATTCATTCAGCAAATACATATTGTCCACTTCAACATATTTCAACTCGTATTTTAGGGTTTGGACATGCATCAGTGACCTAAACAGATAAAGCATAATAGCTAAAGAAATTTTATGAATTATTTGTTGTATAGGAGAAATATACATGCATGTAAAATGACATATCAAAAAATTTTAATTAAAAAATTGCAAGTTTGCTGGGCTCAGTGGCTCAGCCTGTAATCCCACACTTTGGGAGGCTGAGGTGAGTGAGTTGCCTGAGCCCAGGGGTTCGAGACCCACCCGGGCAACTAGGTGAGACCTCATCTCTACAATAAATTCAAAAAAATTAGCCGGGCGTGGTAGCACACGCCTGTAGTTCCAGCTAATTGGAAGGCTGAGGAGGATGGATCGCCAGAGCCCAGCAGGTTGAGTCTGCAGTGGCCAGGAGTGGCCTCTGCACTCCAGTCTGGGTGACAGAATGAGACTCCAACTCAAAAAAAATTACAAGTTCTAGGGGTTTTTCTTTTTGATATTAAAAAAATTCAGTGGTGTGTCTATCATTGTTTGCATAAATCCATCACTAAAGTCACTCATACCTTTTCAGTGTTATGCTAGCATATTTGTTATATTGTATATATTTGCCCTCCTTTTCATTATGCCTTCATTTCTTTGATCAATGCAATTTACAGTTTTTCTCTTGAAGATAACGCAAGCCTGATCGAGCATTTGCTGTGAGTAAGGTATCCTTAAAAGATATGACTTTTTTTCCTTCTTTAAATACAACAAAATTGTAGAAAATTATAGAACCCTTTTAAGCATACACCCTCATATAACCATGGCCCAGTTCAAGCAACAGATTACCAACACCTTCCCAGTCACTCCTCCCTAAGAGTATCTAACTGAAATTATAACTGCATCACTGCAACCATTTTTTTCATAAATTCTTCCTCAATAATATCACAAGATATCCATTGAGCTCTATTTGAGAAATTTGAAATATTCTTATCCTATGATTTAAGTTTTATTCTGTGTCCATTGTGTAAATTCCTTCAGCCAATGTTAGCCTTTCTACTGCATCCAGTCTACTCACCTGAAAATAATACCTAATATTGGTTAGAATATGAATTTAACACAGCAGGTTTAAAAATACATAGTGAGTGCAAAATGTTGAACAAATTTTATCAAAATATATTATACTTATTAATGTCAAATACAATTATTCAAAAAACTTCAAATATAGAAAAGAGTATTCATATTTTCTATTGCCAAGACATTGCCAAGACATACTACATATTGCCAAGACAGTGAGACAATCTTGAGGCCATGAATTTCCTTAGTGTTGGCTTGTCTGGGAAGGACTTAATTTTGCCTTCATTTATGAATCTTAGTTTGTTAGGAAAGAAGACTCTTGGATAACTTTATTTTTTGGACTATTAGGCCTCCAATATCTTCTGACATGGAGAGTTCCTCCTGAGAGATCTGCTGTTATTCTACAGGATCTCCTCTGGGAAGTGTTCTGATGCTTCTCTCTAGCTGCTTTTAATACAGATGGTGCCTCCAAAAAGCATACAAATTTTACAAAGGACAAAACTCTATTAAAATTACAATACTTAATATATTCTAAAAACAAAAGATGAACACAAGACACATTTGACTTCTGCAATTGCAAGAAGTGCTCAAAGTGTTTACTCTCTGTGTCGAGACACTTCTGACTATGACAAATTACTGAAGGACTTGTTACTTTGCAAGGCCTCCCTGATATTGTCTTGCATACTTCACACACAGTACCATTCGTCTCAGACTTATCAAGAATGCAAGCAACTGTTACATGTCTTGGAGGTTCTGTTTCATGCTCATGTCTTCACTGTCTCTGTACTTCCACAACGTTCTTGATTTTCAAATACCATTTCAAACTGGTCTTGTGCTCTGCAAACAACAAGCATGCTTGTACCATTTTTCTTGACTGTCCTGCCTGATGCATGGAGATGCTAGAATTAATTTCAATAATGCCATCTTTTGAGCAAACATTACACTAAATATTGCTACTGTAATGCAATTCACCTTTAAAAAGTAATACATAGATAACATCTCTTCAAACACGTATACTTTTTTGACTCCCCAGTATTTTATCGTTCATACTAATCTTTGATAATCTAACCATGATGTGACTTAGAAATGATTGTCTCATATAGTATCTTGCAGGAGTTTTCTGAATGTTTTGTATCTGCATTTCTAGCCAGATGGGGGAAGTTTTCATAGATTATGTTTGCAACTCCTGTCTCCAGTGTGCTCTCATTTTCTCCTTTTCCCTTGGGAATGCCAATCAGATGTAAATTCGGTATCTTTACATAATCCCATTGCACTCAGATGCTTTGTTCATTTTTTGATGTGCTTCTTTATTTTTGTCTGCCTGGTTGCTTCTAGGGATTGGTTTTCAAGCCTAGAAATTCTTTCCTCTGCAATGACTGAAGCTGGGTTTTTATATTATTGAAGCAACTTCTGCATTTCCAGGTCAGCTTGGTTCTATTTCAATATGCATTTCAGCTTTCAATTCTTGAACTGTTTTTGTGGCCTTTCTGATTTGGGAAGCCACTCTCCCTTAGATCTTTATGAGTTTCTTTGCCATCCATATTCAGAATTCTATGTCTGTCATTATATATCTTTTGTTCTGTAATTGATTCATTATCTAGGGATAGCTGCATTCATTGTGGATAGTGCAATGCTGATTTTTGTGTTGCTGGAGTTTTTTCCACTGGCCTCTACACACCTGAGATCTCCTCTGCCTCATTTCCATTCAGTGTTTTTCTTCAGTCAATGAGCCTGCAGATGATAATAGAATACCGGCCTAGTGGATCCAGCAGCAGGCCAACCTGTTGAAGGAGACTGCGTCAAATTCAGCTGCCTGAAATATACCTGCTGGCTTTTGAGGCCCAGACTTGGTGTTCCATGATTTGGGGGAGTGGTCAGGAATATGGGGATCACTGGGCACTTCGGTCACACTCCACTCATACCTATTTCAGCAGAAGACACAGTGCTGGAAATGGTTGGCTCAAGCACACGGACAACCTGCCCAGAAGTGGGAAACCTGCTCAGTGGTGCATTGCCTATTTTTACTAACTCTGATATTTCTTTCTTGATTTTCTCTTTGAATAATCTGTCTATTGCTGAGAGGTCCAGGTTGACATGTCCTACCATAACCATATTGCAGTGTGTATCTCTCCAAAGATCTATTATTGTTTGCTTGATACCTGAGAGCTCCTGTGTTATGTAAATAGATATCTAGAAGTGTTAAATCCTCTTGCTGAATGGACCTCTCCTTGTTTGGTTTTAGAGTCTTTAGTTTATGGTCTTTTTTATCTGATATAAGTGTAGATACTCTCTCTTTTCATGTCCAATTATATGAAGTAAATTTTTGCACCCCTTTACTTTCAGTCTAGAGGTGTCTTTGTTGGTGAAGTAAGTTTCTTGCATGCAGCATAAAGTTGGCTCTTGTTTCCTTATCCATTCCGTTGTTTATGCATTTTAATTGGAGAATTCCGTTTATTGACATCCAGTTTTATTACTGATAAATAAGGACCTACTCTATTGTCTTTTTTTAATTGTCTGATTGTCTTATAACTTCTCTCTTCTTTCCTTATAGTGTCTTCCTTTTTGTTAAGAGATTTTTACTTGGTAGTACGTTTTGATATTTTTAGTGAATCTATTATAGAATTTTCATTGTGGTTACCATCAGGCTTACACAAAACATCTGACAGACAAAATTAGCTACCTAAAAAAGAATGACAACTTATCTGAGTTCATAAAGAAATGAATAATAACAAACAATTTAAGAATTTAAGAATTTAAAAGAAAATCTTCTACACTTTAACTCCACCACCCATTTGAATTTTTGATGTCTCAATTATTTAATAACTGCCATAGTTCTTTTTTAAAAATATATATGTCTTTTGAGCTTTCTAGTACAGTGACAAGTGGATTATACATCACAATTACAGTAGGAGAGTATTCTACATTTCAATATTTATGTCATTGTACCAGTGAATGTTATACCTTCCAATATTTTCACTTGCACATTAATTTTTTCTATCTTTTTAAACACAATTTTGCCTTTTTTATTTTTATATACAATCAATATTTTTTATTATGATATTGTGGGGTACAGTTAAGGGTTAGGTATACAAATATGCTTCGCTCAGGCACCCTTGTTGATAAGAGGTGTCTCCCCATCCCAGACAGATGTTTACTACCGTTAATCCCATCTCCCTTCCCCTCACCCCTCGTAGTTTCCCACCACTATCAGTCATGTTCTTATAGTAATACGATGGATGATCAGGGTCCACGATATGAGTGAGAACATGTGATACTCAGATCTTTGTTTTTGTGAGAGGCCACTCAGTATTACAGACTGTAGTTCCATCCAGGTTGCTGCAAAATTTATGATTTTGTTCTTTTTTATGACTGCATAGTATTCCATCATGTATATGTACCACATTTTTTTAATCCAATCCTCTTTTGATGGACAGCATGGTTGGTTCCAGGTTCTTGCTATTGTGAACAGTGCTGTGATAAACATTCATGTGCAGGTATCTTTTTGGTAGAGTGATTTGAGTTCTTCAGGGTATTTTCCCAGTAGGGGGATTGCAGGGTCACATGGGAGGTTGATATTTAGAGCTTTTAGGAATTGCCACACTGCTTTCCACAGAGGTTGCACTAGTTTACACTCCAACCAACAGTGTAGAAGTGTTCCCTTTTCATCACACCCTTTCCAGCAAGTGTTATCTTTTGAGTTATTGATAACTGCCATTCTGACTGGAGTTAGGTGGTATCTCAGTGTGGTTTTGATTTGCATCTCCCTGATTATTAGTGAGGTTGAACATTTCTTCATGTGTCTGTTGGCTGCTCGGATGTCTTCCTTTGAGAAGTGTCTATTCATATCTTTTGCCCATTTTATAATGGGGTTGTTGGTTTCTTTCTTTTCAGCAAGTTTGAGTTCCTTATAGATCCAAGATGTTAAGCCTTTTTCAGACCTGGAGTTGGCAAATATTTTTCCCAGTCTGTAGGCTGTCTCCCTGCTCTCTTGATGGTTTCTTTGGCTTTGCAGAAGCTTGTCAGTTTAATGAGGTCCCACTTGTCTATCTTCTCTCTTATGGCCTGTGGGTTTTGGGTTTTGTTCAGGATTTGAATGCCAGTTCCAATTTCCATGAGGGTATGTCCTGCATTTTCTAAAATTCTTATGGTTTGAGGTTTTACATTTAGGTCTCTGATCCATTTGGAGTTAATTTCTATGTATGGGGATAGATAGGGGTCCTGTTTCAATCTTCTGCATGTGGTCAGCCAGTTTTCCCAGCACCATTTACTAAATAGGTTCTCCTCTCCCCAGTGGTAGGTGGTGGAGGCTTTGTCGAAGATGAGTTGGTTGAGAAATTGAGATTTTGCTTCTGGAATCTCAATTCTATTCCGTTGATCTATATGCCTGTTCCTATACCAGTACCAAGCTGTTTTGATGATAGTAGCTGTATAGTAAAGTTTGAAGTCTGGTAATGTGATCCCACTTGCTTTGTTTTTTTGTTTTTGTTTCTGTTTTTGTTTTGCTGATGATTTTTCTGGCTATTTTTGGTCATTTGTATTTCCATATGAATTCCTGTGTAGGTTTTTCTAGGTCTGAGAAGAATGTTGCTGGTAATTTGATGGGTATTTCATTAAATTTGTAGATTGCCTTAGGTAAGATGGACATTGTCACAATGTTGATTCTTCCAACCCATGAGCATGGGATATTTTTCCACTTGTTTGTGTCATCTTTGATTTCTTCGAGCACAGTTTTGTAGTTCACATTGTAATGATCATTTACGTCTCCGGTTAGGAAGATGTCAAGGTATTTCATTTTTTTGTGTGGCTCTTGTGAAATGTGCTTTTTATTTGGGTTTCTGTTTGTTTATTATTGGTGTAAAGAAATGCGATTGTCTTTGCACATTTATTTTATATCCTGAGACTTTGCCTAAGGCCTTTATCAGTGTAAGGAGGTTTCTGATAGATTCTCTTGGGATTTCAAGGTACACGATCATGTCACCTGCAAAGAGAGATAACTTGACTTCCTCTTTTCCTATTTGGATACCCCTTATTGCCTTCTCTTATCTGATTGCTCGAGGCAGGACTTCCAATACTATGTTGTACAGGAGGGGTGAGAGGGGGCATCCTTGTCTTGTTCCAGTTTTCAGGGGAAATGGTTCCAATTTTTGTCCATTTAGGTGTATGCTGGCTGTGGGTTTCTCGTGGATGGCTTTTACTATTTTGAGGTATGTTCCCTGTATGCCTAGGTGTTCGAGGGTTTTTATCAAAAAGGGGTGCTGGATTTTATCAAAAGCTTTTTCTGCATCTAATAACATAATCATGTGGTTTTTGTTTTGACATCTGTTGATGTATTTAATTACATTTATTGTTTTACAAATGTTGAACCAGCGTTGCATCCCAGGGATGAAGCTTACTTCGTCATGATGGATGATTTTTGAGATGTTTTGTTGAATCCGGTTTGCTAGGATCTTGTTGAGAATTTTAGCATCTAGTTCATCAAAGATATTGGCCTGTAGTTCTCTTTCGTTGTGGGTCTTTACCTGGCTTGGGTTTCAATGTGATGTTAGCTTTGTAAAATGATTTAGGGAGAGTTCCTTCTTTCTCAATAACCTGAAATACCTTCAGTAGGATTGGAATCAGCTCTTCCTTAAATGTCTTGTAGAATTCTGCTGGTAAGCCATCTGGTGCAGGGCTTTTTTTTTTTTTTTTTTTTTTTTTTTGGTAGGTAGTTTTCTTATTATGTAGTCAATTTCCTTGTTTGTTATTGATCTATTTAGGGTCTCAATTTCTTCTTATTTCAATCTAGTCAGGTTATGTGATGACAGAAAGTTCTCCATTTCCTTGAGGTTTTCAAGTGTGTTTCCATACAAGTGTACATAGTAGTCTCTAATGAGACTTTTTCTTCATGGTCAGATGTGACTTCATCTTTTGTGTTTCTGATTGTGCTTATTTGGGTTTCTTCTTTCTTTTTCTTGGTCAGTCTAGCTAGGGAACCATCGATCTTGCTTATCCTTTCGAAGAACCAGCTTTTTGCTTCATTGATTTTTTGTATTATCTTTTGTCTTCTATGTCCTGGATTTGGGCTTTTATTTTGGTGATCTGGATTCTTCTGCTGAAATTAGGGTTTTTGTGGTCTTGCTTTTCCAGCTTCCTTAGGTGGCTTGTTAGGCTGTTAATTTGTGATCCTTCCATTTTCTTCATGTGCATTTGTAGGGATATAAATTCCCCTCATACTACAGCTTTCATGGCATCCCAGAGATTTTGATAAGATGTTCCTTCATTTTCATTTGTATCCAGGTATCTTTTGATCTCTGTTTTGATTTCATCATTCACCCAGGAGTTGTTTAGCATCATGCTGTTTAGTGTCCATGTCTTTGTGGGTTTTGGGGGGATCTTTTTGGTGTTAATGTTTATTTTTATTCCACTGTGATCCATGAAGGTGCATGGTAAAATTTCAGTTATTTTAAATTTGCTTCTGCTTGATTTATGGCCAATTATGTGGTCGATATTAGAATACATTCCATGCAGTGATGAGTACAATGTGTATTCTGTGGTCTTTGGATGGAGTGTTCTGTAGGTATCAATTAAGTCCATTTGGTCAAGAGTCACATTGAGGTTCCAGATCTTATTGGTGGTTTTTTGTCCTGATGATCTGTCTAGGGTTTTAAGTGGGGTATTAAAGTCCCCAGTTATGATGGTGTTAGAGTCAATATCTTTCTTTAGTTTTCCTAGAAGTTGCTTTATGAAAGTTGGCATACCTACATTGGGTGCATATATGTTTAGGATATATATTTCTTGTTGATGGAGTGAACCTTTTATCATTATGTATTGGCCCTCTGTATCGTTTTTAATTTTTGATAGCTTAAATGGCATTTTGTCTGAAATTAGGATCACAACTCCTCCTTTCTTTTGTGTTCCTATCACCTGAAAATTTGTTTCCCATCCTCTTACTTTGAGTTTGTGAATGTCCTTTCTAGTGAGATGGGTCTCTTGAAGGCAGCATATTGTTGCCTGGTGATATTTTATCCATTTTGCCATTCTATGTCTTTTCAGTGGTGCGTTTAGTTCATTCACATTCAGACTAATTATTGAAATGTTAGAGTTCATCCCTATCATAGAGTTCTCATAGAGTTGTTCTTCCACTTGGTTTTTGTCTTTCTTTTGTTTTGGGGGTTGGTTCATGTGTATTTTATTCTTTTTCCTCTACTCTTGTGGTGAACTGTGGGTTTTTTCCTTTTCTTCTGTGTTTAGTACTTTCTTAAGTGTTTCATGTAGAGGTGGTTTGGTTGCAGCGTAAGTTCTTAGGGATTGGATATCTTGGAAAGATTTTAATTCTCCCTTACTGATGAAGCTTAACTTGGCTGGGTACTTTATTCTTGGTTGAAATTGTTTTTATCTTTTAGGACTTTGAAGATAGGGCTCCAAGCTCTCCTAGCCTGCAGGGTGTCTGTAGTTAAATCTGCTACTATTCTAACTGGTCTTCCATAGTAGGTTATCTGACCTTTTTCTCTTGCTGCCTTTAGGATTTTTTTCCTCATGCCTACTTTGTTTAGGCGAATTATTAGGTGTCTAAGAGTTGGTCTTCTCATTTGTTGTCTTGCAGGGGTTCTCTGAATCTCATGTTTGAATTTTTGCATCACTGATTATATAAGAGTTTTCTTGAATGATCTCATGGAAAGTTTGTTCCAGTGTGGTCTCTGTCTCTCTTTCTGCCTCAGGAAGGCCAATTACTCTTAGGTTTGGTCTCTTGAAATAACCACTCATCTCTTGAAGGTTTTGTTCTGCCTTTTTGAGCTTATTTTCTGTATTTTTAAGAGTTTGGGTTAGTTCTATATTTTGGTCCTCAAGCTCTGAGATTCTTTCTTCTGCTGGGATAATTCTGCCTTCCATGCTTATCAGTTTGTTATTTATTTCATTCACAGTGTTCATTATTACTGTTATCTCAGATATTAGCTCCTTCCTAGTTTCTTCTTTTCTCTCTTCAATTATTTTTAATCTCTCCATTAATGTCTTGATATCTAGGTTTGTAGCTTGAGACCAGTCATTCTGGGGGCTCTTCATTGTTTGCATTCCAAAGTCAATTTTCTCAGTGTCTGCCTTCCCAGGGGTCTGGGAGAGACCCATATTCTTCTTTTGGTTTTTCTTCATTTGTGTAGATTTTTCTCTCTCCCCTGCTTTCCCTCCCCTTCTTTATTTCTGCTTTTCAGGGAAGGTGGGGTTGTTTTTTTTTCACTTGTGCAATTTCCTGTTCTTCCTTATGAGGGTACTCTGGCTTTGTTCACTTTTGAGGTTGGAGTGTGGGCTGCGGGCTGTACTTATTTCAGTTTTGAGGTTTAATTGAGGGGAAGGCTGTGATTCAGAATCCATATTCTGATTCCAACATCCACCAACAGGTGTATGAGCACACTGGAACCTATTTCCCACTGCCTTACAATCTGCCTGTGCAGCAGTATGTAGGTTTGGTCCCTGGATAAGAAGGAGGTACAAAAGAGAAAAAAAGGAGGAAGCGGGGGTCAATCAGAAGTTAGAAAGAGAGAAGAGTGAGAGGAAAAACAGACATACACACCAACTAACAGGTGAAAAAGAGACACAAGGTTGGAGAGAAGTGAAAAAAACACATGAACCAAATTCCCTAAAGGATACTGGTAGCTACACAGAGACAGACCAATAAAATCATGAAACGGATAGTGTAAGGCAGAAAGCGAACAAAAGTGAGCAAAAGAAACAGTCAAAATGATAAAATCAAAAGTCAAAATAAGAGATCAGACTAGCTCTGGAATCTTTCCTGAGTGTCTAAACTCTCTTCAGCTCTGATCTCCAGCCTCTCCCCTTTGTTTTTCTTGCAGGCAGCTAGATTTACTGGCAGCTTGGGTTTTTTGTTTTTTTTTTTAGCCCACTGCCTGGGAGGTCTGTGACATTGCTTTCGTCTGATTCAGCAGGGGAGGGGCTTTGTCTCCTGTTTAGCAATGTTACCTTAGGAACCGAGGTGGAGGCTGTTGATAGGTGAGCGAGGCAATGCAAATCTCTGCCTGGAGAATGGCCGAGGTGGCAGCTTCACTTTTGCAGATCTTTTCTCTCTGTTTGTCTGGGTCCCTGTGTGTTCCACTGTGGTGGACTGTGCTGGAGTGGGAGGCACCGGGGATCAGCTGCACAGTTGAGTACTGGATCCAGGGTGCCACCAGCAGACTGGGGTGGAGGAGGGGGTCGGGAGTTCCTCCTCTGGAGCTGAGAGCCTCCAATCAGCACCTCCTTAAGATATGCTGTTCCCTTACTCAAGCAGGGGTTGCCTACTCAGTGCCTCAGCCAGGGTAGGCCCAGAGCTCCAGTGCTCCAAAGGGCAGGCGGTGGGTGGCGTGATTGGCCCTGGGTCCCTCACAGGGTATTTCAGCCAGAAATGGGACTGGCATCTCTGAGGGGTAGGCGCCCAGAGCCTCCCTGGGTGACGAGTAGCTTAGTGCTGGGTGCTGGGCGAAATGATGTAGCCAGGGAGGGAGCTGAGACCCAGGACTCCCACACAGGTAGGAGTCACATATAGTGGAGCAGCAGCAGCCGGGACTGCAATATCCGGCCTGGTGTGGGACCAAACGTCCCTGAGCCTTGGACCAGTGAGACTGGCAGTGGGTGGGGGAGTAGGGGAAAAAAGTAAGAGTCTTTTTGGGAACTCACGTTCGGAGAATCTCACAAATCCACCTATGCCATCGCCATCTTCACATTCTTCCAATTTTTTCTTTCTTAATGAAGAACTCACTTATCATGTCTTGAAAGATGTGCTTGGTGGTGGTAAATTCTCTTAGACTTGTTTTGTCTGAAAAAGACATCACTCTCCATCATATTTGAAGAATAGCTATGTTGGAAACAGTACTCTTGAAGAAGTTTTGTTTTGTTTTAACACATTAAAAATGTCATCCTACTCCTTCTTGTCTTGTATGGTTTTCATTGAGAAGTCTTTTCCCTGAAAAACTGGACATTCTTTATACATTATTTTCTTTTTTCCTTGCAGTTTTTAAGTTCTCTATTTGTCTACATTTGAAAGTTAAATTATTTTATGCCTTGAGTATTATTCTCTGGGCCTAATCTGTTTCGTGTTCTCTGATTTTCTGTACCTGTATATTTATCTCTTTCTCATGTTTTGTAACACCTTCTGTAACAATTTCTTTAAATAAGTTTTCTAAATTTTGATTTGCTTGACTCTCTCAAACACAAATAATTCTTAGATTGAAGATGAAATCAAGACACATTTGACTTCTGCAATTGCAAGAAGTGCTCAAAGTGTTTACCTTCAGTGTCCAGACACTTCTGATTATGACAAACTACTGAAGGACTTGTTGCCTTGCAAGGCCTCCCTAACACTGTCTTGCATGCTTCACACACAGTAGCAGTATCTTGTGATGTAGTTTTCTATATGATGTTATGATGCTTCCTTTTTATTCTTTTTTTCATATGACAGAATTTAGTGGAAACAGCCCATCTTTGAATTCACTGATTCTTTCACCTGATTGTTACAGTCTGCTGTTGATTGCTTCTAATGAATCTTTTGGATCAGCAAATATAATTCTTATGTCTAGGACTTCTGTTTGATTTAATTTTATTTTGATTTGTGTGTTATATGTGTCTGATGAGCCTCTGATAGCTTTTATGTGTTACCTTGTGGATTACTTAATTTCTATGAAACTATTTTGAATTTTTGCCTCACCACTGCAGCAGGGGAGAATGCCGGCTCCAGCCTGTGTCTCACCACTGCAGCACCTGGCCAGACACTGGCAGCAGGGGCAGCAGAGGGAGTCCAGAGGCAGAGTCCCATCGGACAGGGCAGAAAACTGCTCTGACTTGCCCACTATGGAGCAACAGACTGGATCTCTGTATCGGCATACAAAATAAACATGCAAAAGATAGTTGCATTCTTATACACCAACAACAAGCAGGCAGATACCAAAATAAAAAACACATTCCCACTCACAAAAGCCATACAATAAATGAAATACCTCGGCACCTTCCTAACCAGAGAAGTGCAAAGACTTTACAATGAGAATTACAAAACACTGCTCAATGAAATCCAAGAAGACACAAACAAATGGAAAAATATTCCATGCTCATGGATAGGAAGAATCAGCATTGTTAAGATGTCCATCCTACTAAAGGCAATCTACAGATTCAATGCAATACCTATTAATACCAATTCATATCTCTCAGACCTGGAAACTCAGAGGTTGAATATACATTTTACTCATCACCACATGGAATGTACTCCAAAATCAATCACATCCTTGACCAAAAATCAAGCACAAATGAATTCCATAAGGTTGAAATGTTGGCATGCACCCTCTCAGACCACAGTGAAATAAAAATAATTATCAACACCAAAAAAATTTCCCAAAATCCCACAAAAACATAGATCCTAAACAGCATGATGTTGAACAACTACTGGATCAACACTGAAGTAAAGCAGAAATTAAAAGATTCCTGGAAACAAATGAAAATTAGGAAACTTCTTACCAAAGCCTCTGGGAAACCATGAGATCAAGTCTAAGAGGGGAAATTATATCTCTGTGAGTACACATCAAGAAAACAGAAAAATTGCAAACTGAGAGCCTAACAAATCACCTATGGGAGCTGGAAAGAGAAGACCACCAAAACCCCACTTTAGCAGAAAAATCCAAAGACCAAAATAAGAGCCCAAATATGGGATAGAAAAGACAAAAATATCATAGAAAACAACAACAAAACAAAAAGCTAGCTCTTTGAAAGAATTAACAAGATTGATGGACCCCTAGTCAGAATGACCAAGGACTAGAGAGAAAAAGTCTAAATAAGCACAATCAGAAATACAAAGGATCACATCACAACTGACCACGAAGAAATACAAAAGATTATCTGAGATTACTATGTACACCTATATGGAAACAAGTTTGATAACCCAAATGAAATGGAAGACTTTCTGACATTACAAAACCTCCCCAGGTTGAAACAAGAAGACATTGAGACACTAAATAGACCACTAACAACCCAGCAAATTGACTCTGTCATATGAAAACTACCTACCAAAAAAATCCCTGGACTGGATAGCTTCCCAGCAGAATTCTACAAATCGTGCAAGGAGGAGCTGATACCAATACTATTGAAAGTATTCCAGGCAATTGAGAAAGATGGAATTCTCCACAAATCATTTTATGAAGCTAGTATCACACTGATACCCAAACTGAGTAAAGACCCAACAAAAAAAGAGAACTACAGGCCAATATCCCACATGAATATAGATGCAAAAATCCTCAACAGGATTCTGGCAAATCAGATCCAAAAAGACATCTCAAAAATCATCCACCATGACCATGTAGGCTTCATTCCCAGAATGCAGGGCTGGTTAAGCATTAACAAGGCCATAAATGTAATTAAATGCATCAAGAGATGTAAAAATAAGAACCACATGATTATCTCATTAGATGTAGAAAAAGTTTTTGATAAAATTCAGCATTCTTTCCTGATAAAAACCCTCAAAAATCTAGGTATAGAAGGAACATACCTCAAAATAGTCAGTGTCATCTATGATAAAACTTCCACTAACATACTGCTAAATGGACAGAAACTGGAAATATTTCCCCCTGAACACTGTAACAAGACCTGGCTACCCACTCTCACCACTTTTGTTCAGCATTGTGTTGAAATCTTAGCTAGGGTAATTAGACAAGATAAGAAAATCAAGGGGATCCAAATAGGAAAGGAGGAAGTCAAATTATCCTTCTTTGCTGACAATATGATCTTATACCCTGAATATCTGAAAGAATCTGTAAAAAATCTGCTTGCACGGATAGCAGACTTTGGCAAAGTTTCGGCGTACAAAATAAACGTGCAAAAGATAGTTGCATTCTTATACACCAACAACAAGCAGGCAGATAACCAAATAAAAAGCACAATTTCATTCAAAATAGCCATACAATAAATGAAATACAACCTGATAATCCAAATGAAAAGATGAATTAAAATGCAAATTTGTCTTTCATATAGGCAAGCATGACCTCCTTGATACCACAGATGACTGTTATCCTCTGAATACCACCTTCTTCATAACACCTGCTTTTAAACTCTAAGTCATTTCTGGAAATGCCACATCTGGGCAAGAAATACAGAAGATCTGGACAGTTCAGTACCCTCCCTTCCTACCAAACTGTTGACCATTACATTCTTTAACAACCTCCTTTAAGTATAATTTCACGAGGTAATCTTTTTATTTTGCCTTGACAACTGGTCAACAAATTAGAACCTCTGCAACATTATTGAAACCATGTTTCTGAGTGACACAATTTTTCAGTTTGTCCTCATATCTCAAATGTGTGTTGGTTTCACAGGGAACTCGTTTCCTTTTGTGTTCCTTATGTACATATTTGTTATTCACTCTCACTTGAGAAAACACATAGATCTAATTTTTATGCACCTAGCATTAGTCAATGTTTTGACCATCATGTTCACGTTGACACCAGGTGTCATGTCATCCTTTTGAGTAAAATATTTTCTGAATGATGTGGTTGTAAAACAGTTGTGTACACACACAGAGTTACCCAGGGTTTTTCCATCTGCACTACCTCTCTCCTGAGTACATTTCAAACCAACACCATCAGCCCCAGGAATTTTAAGTGGACATGACTTTAACCTAAGCTCTCTACATGCATTTTCTCCCCTTTCCTTTTCTTCTGAATCATCAACATACTGGTCTATATCTGCATTATTGAATCCGTAATAGCCACAACCAATTTTACTCTTGTTATTCCTGGATATTCTCAAGTGTATTGTCATA